>CAUYON010199721.1:0-16094 GCA_963573935.1 Arctocebus calabarensis
ATGTAGAGTATCAATGTCTTTGTATAGTGATCAAGAAAATGCCATGAAGGCTATCTGTAACAGTACGATCAAAACATTTCTGAATGTATATGAATCGTGCCCTATGATTGCACCAATGTACAGAATTATGATTCAATAAAATTTAAAAAAAAAAAGTGTGCTCAAGAGAGAAAATAGTGAAGGGTCTTGTCATCTCCTAATGACTGAATATACCTGGGCTTTAGGTAAGTAAACATTTCAATAGCGTTCTCATACTGTATTTAATTAATCCCTACCCACTCTCTTTATCTACCTTTGCTCCATTTAATACATTTTTCTCTATTCTCTGTTTCTTACCAAACACTTTTGAGAAGTTTTCAGACCTATTAGCTACTTCTGGCTCCATTCACCCAAACATGTGACCTTCTCCTGGAGTCCTTAGCAAGATACTTTCTTGGATAGGTTAACCATAGGGCTTTATTTCTTTACTAGGCTACCTTTTTAAAAATTTATTTACTTTTTTTGTGTGTGTGTGAGACAGAGTCTCACTATGTGGCCCTCAGTAGCGTGCCTTGGCATCACAGCTCACAGAAATCTCAAACTCTTGGGCTAAAGCAAGTCTCTTGCCTCAGTCTCCCAAGTAGCTGGGACTACAAATGCCTGCCACAATGCCTGGCTATTTTTTTTTGTTGTTGCAGTTGTCATTGTTGTTTGTCAGGCCCAGGCAGGGTTCGAAACCGCCAGCCTGGGTGTATGTGGCCGGCACCCAAGCTGCTCAGCTACAGGCACCGAGCCCACTAGGTTACCTTTTATTTAGATGCAACTCTGGTTTTTTTATATTTTTTTTAGCAAAGTGAGAAAAAAATAGAGGAGTAAAGGTATATTAGATAAGATGTTTGGGGCTGCAAGTGGCAGCTAACTCTAACTCAAACAGATATAAACAATGTGGGGATTTATTACCCCTATAATAAAAGTCCACAAGTAGGATAAACTCCATAGCTGCTTTTTAGCAATTCTCTTGGCTCAGTTCTTATCTATGTTTGCTCCATTCTTAGGTCAGTAGAAAAATGGATATGGTAATTCTAGGCATCACAGTAGATGTGAAGACATTAAGAGAAAGACGAAACTGCTTTTTTCCTAGTGTTGCTGTTTGAAGAAAGAAAACATCTCACAACCTCCTCCACCCCCGCCTTCTGTGTGTGACTCAGTCATGTTTCATTGGCAGGACTGGATCACATGCTATTTTGAGCCACCAATTGGCATGGGAAATGAATTGCCCTAATTGATTAAAACTAATAATTTGAGGGGTCAGCCACAATAATTACTACAAAGGAGAAGGCAGAGAGGAGGGAGGGAGAAAATGAGAGGGTTAGAAAAAGAGAATTGGAATTAGTCTTTTCATTTGACATAATTGGTGTGTTTCAAAAGATCTCAGATGGTCCTTAGATCTCACAGAATGCTAACTAGAAAACAGAACTTATAGCCCTCTATCAGAGAGAATAAGCTCTCCGGAGTTTCATCCTACACGTCTATGTTCCATTCTTCCAGGTATTCATGTCGCTTTTGCCCACAAGCCATTGGCCAGAGTTAATCACATGGCTCAACGCAACCATCCATGGCAGGTGGCAGGAAGTTCAAATCTCCCCCCATGCCTGGAAGTCAGGAAGCTAGAAATATTTGATTAACAACTTTAATGACAATTATAGTCCACAGGATAATCAACCCATTCTAACAACCCCCAAATCTTAGTGATTTATCATGAGAGAGTTCTATTTCTCATTCCTACAGCATGTCCATCACAAGTTGGCAACAGCATTTTCCTCCTTGGAGCCACTCAAAGACTCAAGCTAACTGAGGCATTATCTCAACAGATGTTTTCATGCTCATCATAGCAAGAGAAAAAGAACGTGGCAAACTGTGCACTAGCTTTTAAAGCTTCTGTCTGGAAATGACTCTTGTCACTTCCACCCACATTTCATTGGCAGAGAAAGTCATAAGGCCATGCCAAAAGTGGGAGCGGAAGTGCACTTCTTTGCTGTGCCCAGAAAGCAGAGAACTGAACTATTTGGTATGCAGCACTTACGAATAGCCTCCTATTTTCTCTAAAAAAATATTCTGGGTTTTCCCATAACTTCTCTGGTCTCTAACTATCAATCAATACACAGTTTCTGTCTTGTGTTGGCAAATGGTTCAGTCTAGTGTAGCATTAGAACTCCAAACTCCATTTAGTTTAAAATCTCAGCACACACACACTGTTGTGTCCTGCACTGTGTCTGGAAGACTTCAGGGGACATGTGTATACAGGGCACGGGGGTATGATCGACTTTTCCTCTTCCTGACGATACTCCCATTCCCACTCATTCTTTGAACAAATCGTTATTAAGCACATACTCTGCCAGACACTGATCTAACTGCTTAGGATATGTTGATGAATAAAAGAGACAAAGTTTTCTATTTCTATCAAGCTTACATTCTACTATAAATAAAATAGATATTTAATATTAGAGGAATAAGTTCTAGACTCAGGAATATAGTAGGAAAAGTGGATAGGAAGTATCAAGGAGTGTTATTTAGGTAGGGATGTCTAGGAAAGGGGACACTTAAGTGGAAACAGAGATAAAGGAATGGATAAGCAGAGGAAGGGTTTTCCAGCTAAAGAGAAGACTCACTTGTCAATTACCCTGCCAAACTCTGGGAGCTCTGGAGGCTCCTTTCCAGTGGTGCCTATTCTGCTCAGCCGTCAATGGACAACAAGCCAATTATAACCTCTTACCTTTGGACTAGGGTCAAAACACAGGCTCCTGTGTACTTCAGTCTTTATTCCAGGTATAAAGCACTGCAAATCTTTCACCTAAAGCACCACTCATTTTGAGGTGAGAAAGAAGTGTGACTCTCTCTTCCCTTATTGGCTAGGGGAAAGAGAGTTATAGCACATCAATAATTCCCTGTGAAGAGATTCTCCCTGCAGATCTCTCCAACTTTCAGTTTATTCTTTGCCTTCTCTTATACAGACTGGAAGAGAGTGATGTGTTAATTCTGGAAAAACAAAAGCTTCTCACTCTAAGCTATTCTGTATGACTATTCCACTCTTTGGCTTTAGGAGATGGGACATTCAACACTCATGTATAGAAATCTCAAATCATAAGATAAGTTACATTTAATGTTTTCAACGCAAACACAAAGCTGCATCTGGAATAAGCAGCAAGCGAGGCTCCAAGGGCACAGCATTTAAGGAGGCATTCACTCTCAGGGACGTGCAGGACAGGTTTGGGGCTTCATGATCAACAGCAGACACTGCACTTCCTGAAACTGTGTGCCCCACAAGCTTCATATGACCCTAACTCTAACACTAAACCCTAATCCTGACTACAACTTTAATCCCAATCTTGACAAGTGAATAAAAACCAACTAATAATTGGTTAATTTAATCTGAAAAGATATTTGTCCAAAAGGCATTTGTTTGAATAACTGATAGAATCACACAGAGTGCTGGGGAGACAGGATTGGAGGATTCATGGTGAGAAACATGGCCCCAGATCATGCCACAGGTTCAGTGCCAGCATCTTGCCTTATGCTGTTGGACAGACATATCCAAGCTTGTCCACTCCAGGACTGGACAGAGCACCAGTTCCACCATAAACATGGCCCCTGCCTTCTCTGAGAAATGTATTTAACCGGAGCTGCTGCTGCCACCAGTCTTACCCAAATCAACCTATCACTTCACTATCTTCTGAGTCAAATTTGGGAACAAGTGATCCAAATGACCCAATGTGGATCATGTATCCAAAATGCAGGGAACTTGGAGAAAGTTAAGTATTTGCTATGCTTAACTTCCATACTGCAGATAGGGTCGGATTCATCATATGAGAGATTCCTCAAATGTATGGGAATTTGTAACTTACACAGCCAAACACTGATAGCAAGTGCAATTAATTGAGTAATTAATACTACGAAATAATTAGGAGTCACAGTAAGATCTATGGAAAAAAATAGAGGCTAAAGAAGAATCAAAGATGGGAGATCTACTTGAAATACAGTGGTCAATGAGGCACATAAGCTGTGACTGAAAGAAAGGAAGGATCAAGCTAAGAAAAGACTGGTTACAGGTAGAAAAAAGAACAAAGTAAAGTTCCTAGGGTGGAAAGAAGCTTGGTGTTTTCCTACATGAATAATAGCTGGGCATAAGTGAGAGTAGGAAAGGTGATGTACTGTGAGGTTGAGAGATGAACAGGACCAGATCACGCAGGAACTTTATGCTGTGATTGGAAGAATATATTTTATTCCAAGCACAATGGGAAATCATTGTAAGCTTTTAACAGGGAAAATGTATGACATAATTTTCTTTCTTCTTTTTTTTTTTTTTGAAGAAACTCACTTTTGTTGCTGTCTAGAGAAGACACTGGTAGGGAACAAGTCAGATCTCAGATATCAGTTGGGAGGCTACGGTGGTATTCCCAAGGAAGGATGATAGCCCTAGAGAAAGATCCCCCAGCAGAGGTGAGGTTGAAAGTTTGGCTCAGGTATATGTAGTTGGAGACGGAGTCAATGACTTGAATTTATTAAGTTTAGAGGGGGAGGAATCACAGATAACTGTTAATGTGTTTGGCCAAGTAATTAAATGGGTAGTTGGAAGTTTTATTAAAAATGGAGAAGTAGAAATCAGGTATGGTGGTAAAAGTTCCAGAATTCGATTTGGAACATATTTGGTTTGTAATGTCAGTATGTCACTGAAAGGCAAATCTTAAGCCCAAGCTGCTGAAAGTACCTTCAGAGTCACAGCAAACCAATTTACAAATATTTCAAGTAAAACCTGCGTTAAAGATCCCTTGACTCTTGGAGACCAGAAACATCCTACTGGCATTAGGTGGCTTTTTTTTTCCTTCATCTTTTAAAAAATAACCAAATGTTCAAATAACCAGATGTACAAAGAAGAAGATGAAGAAATGTTTTTTCTTCATCTTTTAAAAAATAACCAAATGTTCAAATAACCAGATGTACAAAGAAGTACAGGAATAAAACTTACAAGACACCTGTATATCCACCATCCGGATTTAACAAATGTTAACATTTTACTATATTCACTTTGGATCTTTTTAAAGTAAATAACACAGTACACACACTGCTTTTACTCCCTCACCCTATTTCTCTTAACCGTATGATGCCGTTTATATAAAATTCTAAAACAAAGCAATTCTCTGTATGCTGCACATCTAGTCAAATTATAAACACAAGCATGTCAGGACATGCCAACAGCAGAATATATTTCTTGTTTTTCTAATTTGCAGCCAATGTAGTACAATCCCCACTAGTAAGGGTTCTAAGAAATCACTCTTCAGTCATTTTAGAGTGTGGCTTTCCCCCTCCCGTGAAACCTGATATCTACTGCTATGGAAACCCAGGGACATTGGAGGGAACCTCTGCTATCCGTTCACTGGAATGACGTTTGAGATGTTCATCGCCTGAATCTATACTGACCTTTTGAAAGCAGGAAGATTGAACCTGAGTAGCATCCAGCCCCTCACGCCACTGTGCCTCCGGAACTTAAATCTTAGCTCCCAGGACCACTGGCACGTATGCTAAGGCTCAGCATCTGCATAGCCACCTCATCAGAGGGTCCAGACCCCGGTGCATTGAGACCCCAATCTCCCAGTTTCAGGGAACGTAATTCCTCCCAAAGTCAGACCTCCTCTCCACTCTTTCAACACTGCCACTCTCCAGCTTTGGGGTAATATAGTGCCCAGCCACCAGCTCAACATATTAAAGATTTCTCAACTTTCTCTTAGTTTAAGGGGTGCCAGCATTTAGGACGATAAACTAGCGCTACCAGTTCTCAAAGGAAAACACAAAAATACCTTTCCTTCTTTCCCAATGAACATATAAGCCATGCTTAAGGCAAAATACCATTCTTTTCTCAGACAGGTTTTTTCCCACATACTGGTTGTCTTGGATATGGCCTGCATTCTCCTATAGAACTCCCTGTCTGGACTGTTCCCTGCAATCACTTCACTGGGTTCATTTCTCTATGGTCATTTTGCCCTCTTAAGGAATGGTGTAGAAATGTGGGGCATTAGGCTATTTTCATCACTCACTACTTGAACTTCCCCACAGCTTCTTCCTTACGTCTGGATATCTTGATTTCAATCATTTCTGATTCAGAAAAGTCCTCTCTCTTTTTTTTTCTTTTATCACCTTTTACTTCATTGGTGAACTCAAAATATTACCTGATAAATAAAAGGTGTTTCTACCAATATAACAGAATAAAAATAATAAAAACAAAATAAATTTTAAAAATTCAAATTTAAATAAAAACATCAAAAATATTAATCTTACTGCTCACTCACTCCTCACAAAAAGGATATTAAACAAACACTCTAAAGTCAGTGACAGAACTCGAAATCCATTTTTAAACTTCTGCCAAATCTTCTATATCTTCATATTCTTTCTAGTTAAACCTCCTTTCTCAAATAACAGCCAAGCCAAAGGATATAGGAACACAATATCTTAGTTAATTTCACCATTAAAATATATTCATTTTGTTAAAAAATACTTAATTTATTGAAAAGCTGTATTATAGGATTTTGTGGAGTAGATTGGAGACCTGCCTACCACTTTTAGTGTTGTTTCTCTCCAAGAACTGAGTTCCAATTTCCACTTGAAAAGAAATTTTAGCAAAGTAATCCAGTCAAGAAAACCAATTCATGCTGCTAGTATGAAAATATTCAATTTTTCTGGAAATATTGTATTTATTTCAGGGTAATTGGAATTTAATTAATGAAGATTTATCTAAAGATCTTCCTTTTCTTTTACTTACAGGGCAAATACTTATTGAGGACATATTTAGGGTTCCCTGAATAACTAAAAAGGATAGGCAAAACTTTGGGTTTTATGCACTATTTCTTCTCCTTTCTTGTTTTCATGCCCAAAGTTGCTAAAAAGTAGAATATTTGCAATCCCCCTTCCTCATAATCTGAAACAAACAAAATGGACTACTTCATTATTCACACATTGAGTTCAGAAAAAGAAGTTTATAACTACTGAAATTCCCATGTATTTGAAAGCTTTATTAAAAAGATAAATTCAGTTTCTATCTCTCATGCCTGGAATATACATGACACACAATAGGCATGCAATAAATATTTGAGAATGGAAAATTATCTGTCTAGAATACTTGTAGATATAGTCCTGCCTTAAGAAAAAAAAAAAAGATAATTCATAATCTCTTTGAATCCTTAGATTGTATTTTCTCAGCAGCATGGTGGTATTCCACGTTCCCTTTTCCCACACTCTCCCAACCCCAAATCCCTAAAAGGCTGAATTCAGGAAGGCAGGACTGGACAAATCGAATGCCTCATTAAGAATGCCTGAAGAAATATGCCTAAAGATGAAATTATAGCTCTTAGACCAGCACTCAAAACCCTGGAATAAAAGAAAAGGGAGGAGGAGGGAATGGGGGCAAAATTATGCGATTCAACCGTGGTTACTTATCCAGCAAATGTTTCTAAAAGCTACTAACTACTAATTGTGGTAAAGGTTTTTAAGCCGGGAAATGGTGAGTCTCTTTCTCTTCCCCCGATGCTCTGTAATTCATGTGCAGTTTAGGATAGCACTATATCTTAAATACAATAATATTTTAGAGAAATGTGAATGCTCTATGTTAACAGGTACACCAATTTGGAGCCATAAAAGAGATGTAACTCCAGAGATTTCAAATAATTTAATAAGGCATTACCATTTCTCTAAAGTTCTGTGGTATTTTTTTTTTTTTATCAGCCTAAAAAGCTCTACCATGTGGCCTAATTCAAGGCTGCAGGCAAGAAAAATTACTGACTTCATTATGCCCGCCTGGTGCTCTCCAGCAAAAGTGTTCAGCATCAAGCGTTCTCATTCTAGGAGGCTCTGTAGAAAGCTTTTGCCCTGACAGATCTCCACTGGCTTCTTATGAAAAGCAATGGAGAGAAGGAGGTTATGTTCTATTGTGTACCAGGCTCAGAAGTTGGTGTGCCTGCCACCTCTCTTTGCCTGAGAAAAGGCCCACAGCAGGACCCAGTCACACCCAAGTCATAATGGCTCTTGAGCCACTGAATGATATTCAGGGCCTGCTGAAGAGAGATTAATGTTTATTATTATTGTCATTAATGGTATTACTGTTATTGTTGTTATTATCCGTTGCTTATTGGAAATGAGCATTCTGTGGTCTTTTGAAACATTCCACTGCTTCCCCTGCAGTGTATTGAACAGCCAGTTGCTTGTCTACAGGGAACAAAGAGTAAAAGCAAAGCCATCATTTTTCCCTGCACTTCTCTTCATATAACCAGACTTCTGTGTTTCATTGCTGAGATGAATAAAAAAACAGCAAAGAATACTGTATTAGCTATGGTGAAGCTGGCTTCTGTGAGAGAATAATCCCCAAGTCTTAGTGGCTTAACAAAATACAAGTTTATTTCTCATTCATCTAAAGTCTAAATGAGGTATATCTAGTGAAAAGACAACATTTTTCCAAGCACTGACCAACAGGTTTAAGTGCCTTCCATCTTGAACCTACGGAATTGACCTTGCTGACTGACTCATGACAGCTGAATAAGGGAAAGACCACGTGTTGAAAGTCTTGAAGTTGCACACTACTCCCGGTCACATTGCGATGCGGCAACTGGACCACACCGAATCTGGGAAATGCGGTTTAGTAAGTAGTGAAGACAGGATTATTAAGCTGAGCAACCTTACTTTTTCAAGTGTTTAGATTTTATGTTGGGTCATGGGGGCCTCTAGGTAGGCTTCCCTGTGAAAGTGACATGTGTATATATAGATAATACAGTGCGAAAAATTAAAATAGGTCCTTCCAAATTGGGCGTACCCAGAGATTTTTAGTATTCCTTATCATTTCAAGAAAGTTAATGTAAGCTATCCTAAAAGATAAGCTCCTTTTAAAGCACCTTTTGCATTTCAAGTAGTGAATGGTACAACAGGATACAGAGCTGACATTCAAACACGATCTTTTATCTGTGGTCACTGAGTTTCTTCAGAGAAAAAAGCTTGCTCTGGTGGGAAGTAAGGAAAACCTCCTTCCAAATACAGGTTTTTATCCAATGTCCTCCTGTTTTATATCCCCACAAATTACTTCTGCATGCAACCTTATTAATGTATCTGAGCTTATAGTATACTTTATCTCCCCTTTTGTCTGTACCCACTTCTGCGAAAAAATTCTAAGCTGTGTCTTCTTGCAATCTACCATAACAATTCCTGTATTTCCTTATTTTTTAAACTCAGTTATTTTTATGAACATCTCTGAACTTATAATGCATCTCTCTCTTCTCTTTATTCTTGTGGATTTAGACAATATTTTTTAAAATATAGTTTCCTTGGCTTTATGCTTGATGATTCAGCTAAAGCAAATCTGGATTAGAACCTATGTCTCTCTATGTTATATTATTAAAAACATGTTAAAATTAAAAATATTGACCTAATTTTCATAGACTGGATGTGTTCCACATGTACATATCAGTACAGTAGGACTAGTTCCTTATGTTGACCACCTCATTTGTAACAGTCCCTTGGGTGGTCAACTTATGGAGGTTCTACTGTGTTATTTTATTAGTGAGTTAGCTTGATATTAAGCTAGCCTAGGTTGGGTTTTTCTAGAACAGGCCCTGAGACTAGGATGGAATGCTAGTATTTTATTGGAAGGCAGTCCCAGGAAGCTTTGGTAGGGGAGAGGGACGATTGGAGGCTGGGAAGAGAAGGAAGCCAGCAGAGGATGCATCAATGAGAACCTGACAGCTAAGGCAACTCGGGCTTGTTTCTACTAGGTAACTCTGGGAGTTGGTGAATAGCATGCCTCAGAGTTGTCCCACTCAAAGGACAAGAAAGCTAGAGAATTTGGCTAACTCTAATCTATCATTAGTTTGAGGGCTATTCCCAGAGATGTTAACTCTCTGGTCCTTCCAGCCTATCTGGTACCCAGCATGCTCCAGTGGGCAGAGAATGCTCTCAGGCTGAGAGATGCAGGTATTTCCAGTAGAAAACATCAGTACGTGTGAAAATGAATGCAAGGAGATGATGGACCAAGCACTGGACATGTCTACTTCAGAGGCATAACTGATTAGAAATGCACTCTTAAAGCTTCCTCTTAATGTAAGAAACCAAAAGGCAGGCTACCAAGAGTGGCAAGACATAGAAAGTATAAACTGTAATCCCACTTTCCTCCCACAAAGGGTCCAAGCACACTTCTCTTCAACCCTCAAGCAATCACAGAGGGTCAGGTTAAGGAAGGCCTAAAAATATATATATATATTAAAAATATAGGAAGTATAATATGGGTCACCCAGATTTAATAGTTACAAAGATTCAAGTTTTGTTTTTTTTTTGTCCTTGGTGAAGTATTTTAAAGAAGTCCAGATATTATAACATTTTTTCCTATGCACTGCAATATGCATCACTAAAAATTAAAATATTATCTTCTATAAACCTAATACCATAAAATTAACCAAATTTCTCTAAAATCATATAATGTACAAGTCTATAAAACAATTTCCATAATTATTTCCAAATTTATGTATAATTGGGACATTTTTCAAAATATAGGAAAAGACAAACATTTTATTTTATTTCACAAAGCAAGTACTACATTAATAACAAAGCCGATGAGTATATCCCAACAAAAGAAAATTTGTAGATTATTCTCACTTTTGAGTGTCAACTAAAAATATTATCATGCAAGTAGCAATCATAAAAAAGTAAAAATCATTATAATAATAATCAGACAAAACTGACTTTAAAGTTAAAAATTCTACCATAAATAAAGATGTATAATAATAAAAGGCTCAATCCATCAGAAAGATATTACAATTATGAACATATATGCAGCTAATAATAGAGCTACAAAATAAATGAACCAAAAACTGTCAGAATTGAAGGGAGAAATAGACAATTCAACAATAATAATTGTTGAAGTCATTAATACCTCTAACAATAATAATTGTTGAGATCTAACCATTATTAATAATGGTTAGAACAACAAGGCAGAGAAAATCAACAAGAAAATAGAAGACTTGGACAATTCCAAAATACCAATCAGACCTTTATAGAACACTTCACCCAATAACAAAATTTATATTATTTTTAAGTACAATGAAACACTTTCTAGGGTGGATCATATTTTAGGCCATAAAACAAGCTTCAATAAATTTAAAATAATTGAAGATATAAAAAGTATTTTACCCAATCTCAATGTAATAAAATAGAAATCAATAACACAATGAAATTTAGAAATTTTAAAAATATGTGGAAAATGAACTTATGACTAAAAATGAGTTAAGGAAGAACTCACAATGGAAATTAGAAAATACAATGAGATAAATGAAAATTAAGATACAATATACCAGAACTTATGAAACGCAGCTCAAGTACTGCTTAGAGGAAAATTGATAACTGTAAGCACTGAATTTAAAAAGAGGAAAGACTCAAATTATAACCTACTTTCCCACTTTAAGACTTTAGAGAAAGAAAGCAAATTAAAACTAAGGAAAGGAGAAAAAAGAAAATAATAAAGGTTTGATGGAAATTAGTTAAATAGAGAATAAGAAATCAATGAAATCAAAAATTGGTTCTTGGAAAGGTCAATAAAATTGACAAAGCTTTAGCTAAAAAGTCTAAAAGTAAAAGAAAGAAGATTAAAATGCTAAAAGTGGATGGATAAATAAAATGTGATTCAGATACACACACACACAATATCATACTATTTATGTATATAATGAATAATATTATATTCTTTGAATCAACATGGATAGAAATGGAGATCTTTGGGTTAAGTAAAATAAACCAGGCACAAAAAGACAGATAGCTCATATTCTAACTCATACATGGGTGCAAAAGAAGTTAATTTTGTGGAGATAGAAAATAGGCTCATAACTACCAGAGACTGGGAATGGTGTGTGAGTGGGAAGGGGGAGATAAAGTAAGACTGGCTAGTGAGTACAAATATATGATTATAGTAGAAATAAGCTAGAATATTTAACAGAATAGAGTGACTATAGTTAACATATATGTATTATATATTTCAAACTAGCTAGAATAGAAGACTTGAAATGCTACCAGCATGTAGGAAGGATAAATACTCAAGGTGACAGATATTACAAATACCTGGATTTGATCATTACACATTCTATGCATGTAACAAATACTCACATGTACCACATAAATATGTAAAATATTTTGTATCAATAAAAAAATTATTGAAAGTGGGTATGAAAGGCGATATCACTACTTACCTTACAGAAATAATAAAAATAATAAAAGTATGCTATAAACTATTATATGCCAAATATTAGATTATCTAAATGAAATAGACAATTACTGAAAAAAAATCATTCTAGGAATATAAGGATTTTCAAATATAGGAAATCTATAAAATAATGTATCATATTAATTCAGCCATAAAGAATGAATTGCAACGATCTGGGAGGTATTGGAGACTATTCTCCTAAGTAAAGTATTACAAGAATTAAAAAAAAAAAAACTACATGTACTCACATTAAATTGGAACTAACTGATCAGCACTCACATGTGTGGATGGAAGTAAAACTGAATGAAAATCAAGCAGTTAGGAGGAGGAAGGAGGGAATGGGTGAGATCATATTGACAGATACGATGTACACTATCTGGAAGATGGGCACACTTATAACTTTGACTCAAACTGTTTAAAAAATATGTATTCTACAGTTGTTAGAGATATGCTATACAATATATAAATATAAATTACATATTTAAAAAATTAGAAATAGAATTAAGAAAATCAATTACAGGATCATCTTCATAGTAGTGGAAAGGCATTCAAGAAAATTTAAGTCAATCTGGGTAAAACATTTACTAACGTAAGAATCTATGGATATTTCTTTGACACAAGAAAGGAGAAATATAGAACATTTAGCTTTGCCAGATATTAAAATCTAAAAGTAAATTTTTAAAAACCTGCTATATTTAAAACAGTACAGTAAATATTATATAAATAGATAGAGAGACAAATATAGGAGAATGTAAAATGATTATGGGAATGAATTCTTCTCTAAAAATATTAACATAAATGACTACAAGAAAGATGAAATTTGTAATAAACAGTACTAGGTTAAGTGGATAGCCATTTTGAATATAAACAAATATAAAGTAGATGTGTACCTCATACATCATGCATACATTTAAACTAGGTGATAAATGTACATTTATAAACTGTACCAACAAGGAAGGAAATACTTAATTTGGGAGTGTGGGAAATTCTTTCTAACTATGACTTAAATGTAAAAGTAACTAAAGATAGGTAAATTTTATTACATAAAAAGTTTAAAAGCCAAAAAATTTACAAAGAAATTATAAAAAACAAAAATTTGTATCACAAATTATCTTTAGTATAAAAAGGATCCCTAAAATGTGAAGAACAGAATGAACAACCTAAAGCAAAAAATAAGGAAAGAAGATATAAACAGACAGCCTACAGAATAAAACATAAAAAATACCTCTTTAAACATATGAAAATATATTTGACATTACATGTAATTAGGGAACTTAAAATAAGACTACATGAGGCTTTCCTTTTTCCTACCAGATTAGCAAACCCTCCAAGGTTTGACAAAACACTCTGCTTACAAAGCTGGGTAAAAACAGCAATTTCTTACCTTGCCAATAGGCATATAAAGTGATAGCAGCCCAATGGAGAGAGTTTTTTTAGTAACTAGAAAAATTATAGATGCATTACCTTTCTAATCCTATAACTCCTCATCTAAAATTCTAGGTAAATTAGCAAAATACAAATCTGTTTATGCACAAAGTCATTGTTTGCAGAAATTTTTATAACAGCAAAGCTTTGTTAACAACTGAGATATTAATCTTTAAGAGATAGCCACACAATCAAGTAGTAGGCAGCCATAAAAAAGAATGAGAAAAATCACTACCTGGTAAGATGGCATAATCTTCAAAACAATTTTTAGGTTAAAGAAAAACAAGGTGTAAAACACTAACTATGCCACTTTTATGTAAGAAAAAAAATGGCAGGATGGTGCCTGTGGCTCAAAGGAGTAGGGCACTGGACCCACATGCTGGAGGTGGTGGGTTCAAATCCAGCTCTGGTGAAAAACTGCAAAAAAAAATGGCTATATAAATATATACAATCTAATAAATTAAAGAATTGGCATGTTCATCATTCTAAAAAAGGGTAAAGTGTGACTTCCTGCTAAATCAAAAGAATGCCGCATACACACAGATGGTCTCTGAGTTTCAATAATTTGATGTAATTTTTACTTTACAATGATGTGGAAGCAATACACATTCAGTATGATCTTCAATGTATGATGGTCAAGAAACATCTATGAGGGGGAGTGAGAGGAAGACAGAGAAGGAGAGAGAGATGTTTGAAGGCAATGGCTGACACAATTGTCAAGGCTGTCAAGTTCAAAATCTGTAGGGCAGGCTGCCTCAGAGAAAAATCAGTGTTGAACTTTAAGTCCAGTGGCATTAGCTCCCTTCTACCAGTTTCCAGAGTGAAAGCACCCATCCACTACTCAATGCAGTGAATGAAAAGTGATCCAAAAAAAGGTATTCATTAAAAGCTTCCAGAAAGAACAAGTCATATATCAACATATAAAAATCAGAACGACACTAGACTTTTCACTAACAATACTGGAAGTGGAAAGACAATGGAAAAACAACTTTAAAATTCTAGAGAGTAACAATCTGTGACATAACTTTTGTGTGTCCAGTCAATTATCAGTTACATAGAAGATCCAAATAAAGATATCATTAGAAATAGAAGGAGTTGAAAAATATACCTCTAATACTTCCTTTCTGAGAAGATTCTTTAGGATGTGCTCTACCAAAATCAAGAGAACACTGGAAAATACAGCCAAATCTCTGTATTACACCCAAGGGACTGTACCAAACTAGTCAACAACAGAGGTGGTCAACATAAGGTACTAGGACTACTTTACTGGTACATACATGCTGTGCATCTCCAGTCGATAAAAACTAGGTCAACTTAAGGAGGTGGTTAATGTAGGGAGGTGGTCAAACACAGAGGTTCTACTGTAGTAGAACCGCAAACAGAGCATTATACCCAGGAAAAAGATAAAATCATCATTGCATGAGGGTGACGGGAAGCTCCAGGATGACTCTGTGGAAGTCCTAAAGAAAACCAAATCAGGACAAAAGAAAGATGATGGATGATTCCAGAAGGGAGATATATACTACATAAAGAGTAAGAAAAATATTAAAAATAGATAAAATATATGATTCATTGGACCAGTAGAAAAAGTATTAAGAATAGTTGTATATTTCCATCAGCAAGTTGGAAAAAAAGTGATGGGTCCAAGCAATGCAAAAACATGAACATACGATACAAATATTCACTTGAGGAAAATAAACCTGGTACAAATAGTACACCTCTTGGTCTTGTACTAAAGCGTATGTAGACAAATGCTAAAATGTAAACAATAAACATTCACTTGGTACCTTGATAAGAAAGGAAGGATGCAAGAGACATAAATCCTTGTCAAGTATATAAATTTAAATAATGAATAAAATTGAAAAATCAGGAAATTGCCGTATAGACATGTTATTAGAAAATATGAAATTAACTGTAAAATAACAACCATTAAGAAATGGAAGTAGTTGTCTCTGACAGCAAGTGTATTAGTAGGAATGAGTGATTTTTGTTATAAACTTTGTGGTTCAACTTATCTTTAAAATTATGCAAATGAAAAAATGAAAATTCTCCCTCTATATTTTATTTATTTTTATTTTATTATTATTATTAATTTTTTTGCCATTTTTGGCTGGGTTTGAACCCACCACCTCCAGTATACGGGGCCAGCACCCTACTCCTTGAGCCACAGGTGCCACCCTATTTTTATTAAGTCATAAACACATAGATCCTGTATACATTAATGCATTTATCTCCCTATACATTTTAAATTGCCACCTAATTCAACAGCCTCTCAACACTTACTATGAGGAAACCACACTACGGTTGCTTTCTACTTTAGCTATCAAATAATTTAAGCCTGCAAAATTAAGACTATAAGAAGTTGCCTGCTTGAATATGGCCACTTTGAAAATGTCTAGTAAAGATAGTTGGG
>CAUYON010199724.1:0-15442 GCA_963573935.1 Arctocebus calabarensis
TACTGACGTGGATGGAGGTGGAACACATTATTCTTAGTGAAACATCACAGGAATGGAGAAGCATGAATCCTATGTATTCAACTTTGATATGAGGACAATAAATGACAATGACACAGTGGGGCATGGGGGAAGGAGAGAGCAGACAGAGAAAGAAGGAGAGGTGGGGGAGGGAAAGAAAACCAAAAAAAATGTTAAGAAACTAGTGACTAATTCTCCCCCTTCTCCCAGGCGGTTAGTGCTGAGAGTGCGGAGTGTGTGCTCCGGGCTCGGAACACACATTTATTATTTTAAAAAATCCAAAAAAAATTTACAAAAAATCCGCGTCTCCCCCGCCCGAGACTTTTTTTTTTCTTCGTCCTTTATAAAATAAGCCGGTGAAGCAGCCGAGACCCACCCGCCCGCCCGCGGCCCCGCAGCAGCTCCAGAAGGAACCAAGAGACCGAGGCCTTCCGGCGGACCGACCCCGTTCTGCGGCCGTTGAGTAAAGATTCCGGTTGATTTTTGTCCCTCTGCGCTTGCCCCCCGCTCCCCTCCCCCCGGCCCCAGCACTCGCTCTCCTCTCACCGAAAGGTCGCGGCCTGTGGCCCTGCGGGCAGCCGTGCCGAGATGAACCCCAGCGCCCCCAGCTACCCCATGGCCTCGCTCTACGTGGGGGACCTACACACCGACGTGACCGAGGCGATGTTCTACGTGAAGTTCAGCCCGGCCGGGCCCATCCTCTCCATCTGGGTCTGCAGGGACATGATCACCCGCCGCTCCTTGGGCTACGCGTATGTGAACTTCCAGCAGCCGGCGGACGGTGAGCGCCGGGCTCCGCGGGCGGGCGGGCGGGCGGGCGGCCATGAGGCTCGGGCGGCGGCGGGCGGGCTAGGCCGGCGGGCCCGGGGGAGGGGGACAGTAGGGCATGTCACCTCTGGGGCTGGCGGAGAGACGTTCAGGCGCCGGCGTCCCCGGCCCAGTCTCTGGGAGCTGCGTTCCCCGTGCCCGTGGGGACCCACGCAGCCGGCAGCCGCACGCCCGACCACTTCCTTCTTCGCGACCATTTTCTCGGCCTCAGAAGCTCTCAAACTTTAGGGTGTTGACGCGCCGGGAGGGTGGGTGAGATTCGGTTCTTCATGGCACTCCCTCCAGGCGCAGCGGGATTTCGGTGCTTCGAGCCCCGAGCCCCCTTCCCGGGTGAAGGGTGGAGGCGCGCTCACCACCCCGGTGTGTTGCCGGCGCTCCAGCCTCGGGAGGAAGTGCGAGTCAGTGCTCGAAAAACACCACGTGTTGAACCCTGTAACCTCACAGGCCCGAGGCCTGTTTCTCCTGCTGGCCCAATCGCCTAGGGGAGCCACAAGGCCTTAGAGTAAAATTAATGTAGTGATGAGTGGTGGTGGTGGTCCTCAGGCTTGTAATTCCACTCTTGTAACTCATCCGTAACTGATGGATCTAGAAATGGAGTTGACCAATGAGACGAGCTTTGGGGTTTTCCCGGAGCACTTCTCTTCCATTAACAGCAGGGAGGGAGGAGAGGTTGTGGAAGAGAAATACTCTGATGGCCAGTTTTCTTAGGGAACTTAGATCACTTTTTAATCAGTAAGACCTTAGTTTCACAAGCAATTTGTTCAGTATGTTTTTTTCTAAGCTTGTGAAATAGTTTCTGTGGATGAGGTGGCTTCTTGAAAACATCTACCAATTTTGGCTGTAAAGTGTTAGTGTGATCTTAACTAGATCGTTATCTATAGTATTTAAGTAGTTTCTCCTTTTCAGAGTTGTCCAGAAGATCCGTAAATCTTGGAATGATTGAGTACAAACTGAACAAGATTAAATTGAACTTGAAATCTGTTGGGGGGGGATGCAGCTAACCTTGTGTTCTTATTTTGTAGTTAAACAGTTCACAAAAACAAAACTTAGAAAACGGATAAGCTCTGTAGCCTGATAAGTTGATAGGATTTTTCTTTAATCTGGATCAAATGACTTTGATAAGTCAGCTTCACTCCATTCTATGGCCCAAATTTGCCTTTTTAAATTTTTCTTTTATTAATGGGCTGCTTGAATATATGTCAAGTATTTTTTTTGTAAAGGATTCATTTTTAGTCTAGTAGCAAAGGCCTGAATGGTAGAATTTAAACTTTATTGTATTCATTCAGTAGAACTGAAGTTTTAATGATAAGATTTTCACTATATAGGTTTTGGGTGAGTAGAATATTGAGTGACACAGCCAGAAGTTGTAAACATCAGGGAGGTTTTGCCCAGTAAGCAGTAACTCCAAATATCTTCATAACAGTTCTGAACTCTATAGACAAGAACACTGGATTTCAGATTAGGGAGGATAACTTCAGGGCAAAGTAATCACAATCAAGTTGGTAGAGAAAACTAACTAGGATTTTGGAGACAGTAAACTTCCGTAAAATGGCAATTCTTTCTAAACTTAACATTCTTAGATAGAACAGTTGTTTAAAATTTCTTGGAATTTGAAAAGTTGGACTTAAGGTTGCCATGGTTACAGTATACTGCATAAGTATTATCAGTGTTTACCAGTAGACCAGCTCTGAAACTGCTCAAAAGAAGACATTTTCCTGTGTTTTATTTCTCTTATATGTACAATTCAGCATCTTCACAAATGGCTGCTTAGTGGATTTCCTTTTGTGTTTTTTTATGTATTACTACATTGATGGACTTGTGGAATAGCTTCTGAAAGTGACCAGTATTCAGTTTAGTAGGAAGAGGTGACTCATTGAAAAGCTCAAGCAAAGTCAGCTAAAAAAAAAGAAACTAGGGGAGCTGAGTAGGTGTGGTCCGCTGATAATGAGCTGACAGCTGATTATCACTATATTCTAGAAACTGAAACTTTCATTTATAAAAAGAAGTGGCTGGAAAATTTGTCCTGTCAATAACTTTACAGTTCATTAACATAGAATTTGTGGGCATTGTTTCAGGACTTCAAATAGATTGTTTTCCTCCTTTTTAGGGTTTGGTCTTTTTATTTAAGGGTATATTTTTCCATGTAGAGCTTTACCTTATATAATAAGTGTTTTTGAATGGTAACATAATTCAATCCTCCATAGACCCTGAAATTAATTATAAGGTGGGTTTAAAATTTTTGAGCTCTATTTAGAATAACTTGATTAGGCTCGGTGCCTGTGGCTCAACGGGGCTAAGGCGCCAGCCATGTACACCTGAGCTGGTGGGTTCGAATCCAGCCCGGGCCCACCAAACAACAATGATGGCTGCAACGAATAAATGGCCGGGCGTTGTGGTGGGCACCTATAGTCCCAGCTACTTGGGAGGCGGAGGCAAGAGACTCGCTTGAGCCCAGGAATTGGAGGTTGCTGTGAGCTGTGATGCCACAGCACTCTCTACAGGGTGACAGCTTGAGGCTCTGTCTCAAAAAAAAAAAAAAAAAAGAATAACTTGATTAAATCAAGTTATCTAGTAACAATTTTGAAGTAATACTCTGTCATTTAAGTAAATCACTGATCTAAGATAAAATTGATTTTGTGCATCAAGAAAACACTGAAAGTGAATTGTGAGTACCATGTGTAGGTCTGGCATTTTTAATAATTCTAGGGTATTATGCAATTAAGTATGCCCAACTTCACACTACTTCTTGAGGGCATAATTCAAATCTTGCTCTAGCCTTTGTTTTTTAACATAGTAATAGGAAATGGTGCCATTAATCACTGAAATTTCCCCATTAATTCAGAAACTTGTTTTTTAAGGAATGGATAGTTTTTATAAATATTGTTCATTAATATATAATGAAATGTCCAGTTTTAGCAAATAGGAAGAAATTAGAATCCTTAAATCAGTGAACTTAAGTCCATAATTGCCTGAAACCTTTTATATTATTATTTAAATGAATGATTCATGAAAGAATCATGGTTTTATGTTTAACTGAGAATAAAAAGGTACTTTTAAATTTAATGGCAATCAAAGGAAGAGGCTTTTTTTTTGAAATTTTATTAGTTATTAGCAATATGTCATCCTTTCATGTATAGGAAATTTGGAGCTTCTGATAGTTATTTGTCTTTATTTTTTGTGTTATACAATTTAAATATAAACCAGTGTTTAATTGAAAGGTGCAGCCATGTTGAAGTTCAAAGAAAGATTCAGCTGTGAGACCTGTGTGCCCATGTATTCCCCCCACCATAGTTTATATAATCATAAGTGCCTAGTAAGAATTTTGAAGTAATACTCTGAAAATGTCTTTGCTGCAGCGGAGCGTGCTTTGGACACCATGAATTTTGATGTTATTAAGGGCAAGCCAGTTCGCATCATGTGGTCTCAGCGTGATCCATCACTTCGCAAAAGTGGAGTAGGCAACATATTCATTAAAAATTTGGACAAATCCATCGATAATAAAGCACTGTATGATACATTTTCTGCTTTTGGTAACATCCTTTCATGTAAGGTAAGCAAACATGTTGACAGGTAAACATTTATAGTGTTTAGGTACTTTAGTGCTATGCTGTTAATGGATAGCCTTATTTCACAAATACCCAGATTAAGTGGCTAACAGATTATTTCTGAATACTGGAAAAAATGTTAAGTCAATAGCACATATATAATAAAGATGGGTGTGTTTTTCCTAGGTGGTTTGTGATGAAAATGGTTCCAAGGGCTATGGATTTGTACACTTTGAGACACAAGAAGCAGCTGAAAGAGCTATTGAAAAAATGAATGGGATGCTTCTAAATGATCGAAAAGTGTGAGTATGAATATTTAGTTAATTGTATTTCAGATTGGCTTTTAATAGTTCCAAATCCTTAATTTTAAAAGTTAATATATTTGTACTCTTAATGAATGTTAGAGGGAAAATTAATATAGTACATCTTGATTTTTTCCATATTTAATATAACATACAAATAACAGTGGATTTAATAAAATTGATCAGTATTCACACCAAAAGAAAAACAGAAGGTAGGTAAACAGGGATGTAAAGCTTTATCAAAATAAGTGCATGGTTGAAAAATTAGGAATCTAGTCAAACGATGTAATTCCTATCATACTAATTAAATCAGCTCATTTTGTAGTTGAGGAAACTGAGGCTAAAATAATTTGCTTTTAGAATAATACATACTGGTATGACAGACTGACAGCTGTGCCTGGTGGCCTGAATTTACATATGTGGCCTTTATATGTGGCCATACCACTAAAATACTGCTGCATTTATTGGTGGGTAGCATAAAAATGAAGCAGCGTTAAATCTTTTCATGGTTACTGTGTCATGAAATATGCTTGATTTTTCTTGAAGTATACTTGCTTTTAAAAGTTATAAACTATTAAAATCAATGGCACTGATAAAACCTATTCTAAAACTTTACAAGACTATTTCTGCTACAGTTTTAAGATGTAGAGTTTATGATTTGTTAAAAGACATTACAAATCTTAAACTTTTTGTCCTTGGTGTCAAGTGGATTTCACTTGATTATATGGTAAAATTCAGCTGTAATGTCATTTTACAAATGATGTGTGTTCTTGTTGCTGTGTAAACTGCATTGTGACACACAAGTGGGATTTTGGTTTTAAGACAAAGTATAGCACTCGTTAAGGCGGTCAATGCATAAATGACTGCATCAGATGGTATAGTGTGTATCAATTTCGTGATTAAGGAAAGGCTTTGTAATATGCAACTCCTGAATAATGAACCTTGTTTACCAATACCAAGGCTAATTTTTAAGAGAGAAATATTCACTATCATTTGTACTCAAAAATGCTTGTCAGTAGTGCTTTAGGAAAAAAAGAATGAAAAAATGTTGATGGGATTTAGAAATGATTTATATTTTGAGCTTAAAAATGATGTGACTTTCTCAGTAAATGGTTTGACTATGTGCATAAATAATCTTAAGAGCATTTATATTCCTTATGAACTCTGTTCTAAGAACAAATAAAATATTCGTAGGATTGCAGTATTACTGGTACCATGATATGTGCCCATGGTCCCAGATATTTAAGAGGACCGGGGAGTTCAAGGCTGTTGTGCAGTATGATCATGCCTGTGAATATGCTCTGCACCCCAGCCTGAGCAAAATAAATCCTGTCTTTAAAAAAAACAGAAGTTGGCTTGGCGCCTGTGGCTCAGGGGGCTAAGGCGCCAGCCACGTACACCTGAGCTGGCGGGTTCGAATCCAGCCCGGGCCCGCCAAACAACTATGATGACGGCTGCAACTAAAAAATAGCCGGGCGTTGTGGCGGGCGCCTGTGGTCCCAGCTACTTGTAGGCAGAGGCAAGAGACTCGCTTGAGCCCGGGAATTGGAGGTTGCTGTGAGCTGTGGTGCTACGGCACTCTACCCAGGGTGACAGCTTGAGGCTATGTCTCCAAAAAAAAAAAAAAAAAACAGAAGTTACAGCATTCTTTACAAAGCAGAAAGTTGTGATGTCCGCAATGACATCATATACTTCCATTGAGAATTATGGTGTGGTGCAAGCCACCATGTATTACAAGAAGATGAGAAAATAAAACCATAAATTTATTCTTAAACAGATAGAGAATTTATGCTAATCCAGATATTTGGCGGGATTATGGGAGATGGTTTTTCTTTTTACTTTGCTGGATATTACAATATTCTATGACACATTTATTACTTTTATGTTAAGGGAAAAATAAGTTTTTTAAATTTTTTGGAAAATGGTACTGTTTACCAGGCTGTTTTACTTTAAAGGTACTGGATTGGGAAGGTAAAATAGGACCAGAGCAACAATGAAAGTTTTTCTTTAGGTCTTTTCACTGGCGTGATTTATACACTTCCATTTATTTGTATTGGTAGAAGTGATACCTTTCACCTTGGGTTAGTTAGAGAGCAGAGAGAAGCATTCCCTTTTTGTGGTTGTAGACGAGGTTTATTTTTCATATATTTCATGTTTTTGTATCTCCACCTACAGCCCTATTTCTATTTTATAGTGTGCTTTTTATTAGATTCTGAAAAATCTCACTAACAATTACAGAATCAACCATCAGGCTTAATTAATCTGAATTTATAAAATAGAATCTAATGTTATAGTCCTTACATATTTTATTAGATTTGTTGGACGATTTAAGTCTCGTAAAGAAAGAGAAGCAGAACTCGGAGCTAGGGCAAAAGAGTTCACCAATGTTTACATCAAGAATTTTGGAGAAGACATGGATGATGAGTGCCTTAAGGATCTCTGGCAAGTTTGGACCTGCCTTAAGTGTGAAAGTAATGACTGATAAAAGTGGAAAATCCAAAGGATTTGGATTTGTAAGCTTCGAAAGGCATGAAGATGCACAGAAAGCTGTGGATGAGATGGATGGAAAACAAATAAATGTTGGCCGAGCTCAGAAAAAAGTGGAATGGCAGACAGAACTTAAGCACAAATTTGAACAGATGATGCAAGATAGGATCACCAGATACCAGGGTGTTAACCTTTATGTCAAAAATCTTGATGATGGTATTGATGATGACCGTCTCCGGAAAGAGTTTTCTCCATTTGGTACAATCACTAGTGCAAAGGTTATGATGGAGGGTGGTCGCAGCAAAGGGTTTGGTTTTGTATGTTTCTCCTCCCCAGAAGAAGCCACTAAAGCAGTTACAGAAATGAATGGTAGAATTGTGGCCACCAAGCTATTGTATGTAGCTTTAGCACAGCGCAAAGAAGAGTGCCAGGCTCACCTCACTAACCAGTATATGCAGAGAATGGCAAGTGTACGAGCTGTGCCCAATCCTGTAATCAACCCCTACCAGCCAGCACCTCCTTCAGGTTACTTCATGGCAGCCATCCCACAGACTCAGAACCGTGCTGCCTACTATCCTCCTAGCCAAATTGCTCAACTAAGACCAAGTCCTCGCTGGACTGCTCAGGGTGCCAGACCTCATCCATTCCAAAATATGGCCAGCCCTATCAGCCCAGCCGCTCCTAGACCACTACTTAGTACTATGAGACCAGCTTCTTCACAGGTTCCACGAGTCATGTCAACACAGCGTGTTGCTAACACATCAACACAGACAATGGGTCCACGTCCTGCAGCTGCTGCTGCAGCAACTACACCTACTGTTCGCACTGCTCCACAGTACAAATACCCTGCGGGAGTCCGCAATCCTCAGCAACATCTTAATGCACAGCCGCAAGTTACCATGCAACAGCCTGCTGTTCATGTACAAGGTCAGGAACCTTTGACTGCTTCCATGTTGGCATCTGTCCCCCCTCAAGAGCAAAAGCAAATGTTGGGTGAAGGGCTATTTCCTCTTATTCAAGCCATGCACCCAACTCTTGCTGGTAAAATCACCGGCATGTTGTTGGAGATTGATAATTCAGAACTTCTTCATATGCTTGAATCTCCAGAGTCTCTCGTTCTAAGGTTGATGAAGCTGTAGCTATACTACAAGCCCACCAAGCTAAAGAGGCTGCCCAGAAAGCAGTTAACAGTGCCACTGGTGTTCCAACTGTTTAAAATTGATCAGGGACGACGAAAAGAAACTTGTGCTTCACCAAAGAAAAATATCTAAACATCGAAAAACTTAAATATTATGGAAAAAATTGCAAAATATAAAATAAATAAAAAAAGAAAAGGAAACTTTGAACCTTATGTACCGAGCAAATGCCTGCTCTAGCAGATAAAATGCTAGTCCTACATTATCCATTGATTTAAAAACAACAACAACAAAAAAAGTAAAACATAAAAACAAATTAATGTTTTATAGACCCTGGGAAAAAGAATTTTCAGCAAAGTATAAAAATTTAAAGCATTCCTTTCTTTAATTTTGTAATTCTTTACTGTGGAATAGCTCAGAATGTCAGTTCTGTTTTAAGTAACAGAATTGATAACTGAGCAAGGAAATGTAATTTGGATTATAAAATTATTGCTTTAATAAAAATTCCTTAAACAGTAAAAAAAAAAGAAAATAGTGACTAATTCTCACATAAATTGGATTCAATTTTGACCAAAGTACATTACTTAAACATTAATTTTTCATTCAACTTGTCAACATGTTGTTTAGGGTATTGCATCCTCATTTATAAGTGAAATATATTTGTAATTTCCCTTTATAACAATATATTTTCTCCAATCTCAATATCAGGTGTAACCAGATCAAGTAGAATGATTTTGAAATATTTATTCATTTTCTATTGTCTATAAAATTTGGCATGATCTATATTTTGAAAAAATCTTCTACTTTTATTTATATAACATTAGTTGCCTATTTTTTGAGACTTTGGGAAAAAATAAGAAGTTAACTCATGACTTCATACTGAGCCTCAGAGTCAAAGCATTCTAGGTAATAGATACTATATTTGACACTGTGACTGTTACTTTCTTTGCCTTATTATTATTAATATTGCTTAATAAAAAAATCCTACCATCTATCCCATTCAAAAACTATATCCTCCAAAAGTAGATGCTAAGAACAGGCCTATACCCATGATACAGAATCTAAAGCGACAGAAATTATTAATACCTTGCAATAGTCCATGTAACACTCCTATTCTAGGAGTGGCAAAGCCAAATGGAACTTGGAGACTAGTACAAGACTTTCACATCATCAACGAAGCGGTCATTCCTCTCCAGCCGGTAGTTCCCAATCCATATATGCTATTATCTCAAATCTCTGAAACGACTGCCTGTTTCACAGTCCTAGACTTAAAAGATGCCTTTTGCATTCCTCTTCATGAAATATCCCAATACCTTTTTCTTTTGAAAACTCTTCTGACTCCAACACCCAGCTCACATGGACTGTGTTACCTCAGGGATTTAGGGACAGCCCTCACTTGTTTGGCCAAGCCTTAGCCAAAGACTTGAGTCATTTTTCATATCCTACAGTGACTCTAATTCAGTATGTAGATGACATTCTTTTAGGAGTGCCAGATGCACAGGAATGCCACAAAGCTACACAAACTCTATTAAACTTTCTAGCTGATTGTGGGTACAAAGTTTCCTAGGCTAAAGCGTAATTACGTGTGCCTGAAGTTCACCATTTGGGTCTCCAACTTTCACTGGGGAAGAGAGTCCTGGGCAAAGAAAGAATAAAACCAATATTGGCTCACCCTAAACCTCGAACTCTCAGACAACTTCAAGGCTTCTTAGAAATTACTGGCTTTTGCAGACTCTGGATTCCTGGGTATAGTGAAATAGCTATACCACTCTGTTCTTTAATTAAAAATGCTCAAAAATGGCTCAGCGCCTGTGGCTAAACGGGCTAAGGCGCCAGCCAAGTACACCTGAGCTGGCAGGTTCGAATCCAGCCCGGGCCCGCCAAACAACAATGATGGCTGCAACCAAAAAATGGCCGGGTGTTGTGGCGGGCACCTGTAGTCCCAGCTACTTGGGAGGTGGAGGCAGGAGACTCGCTTGAGCTCAGGAATTAAAGGTTGCTATCAGCTGTGTTGCCCCAGCACTCTACCCAGGGTAACAACTTGAGGCTCTGTCTCAAAAAGGAAAAAAAGATGCTCAAAAAAGAGGGCCTTGTCACTCTAGAATGGTAACCAGAAGCAACTAAGGCAGTGGTTCTCCACCTTCCTAATGCCACGACCCTTTAATACAGATCCTGTGGAGTGACCCACAGGTTGAGAACCACTGAACTAAGGCATTCCACCAGTTGAAAACTGCTCTTTTCCAGGCCCCTGCTTTGAGTCCTCCCACTGCACAACAGTTTAATCTGTACATTATACAACGACTGGAATTGTCCTGGGAGTTTTGACTCAACACTGGGGTCCAGTTTTATAACCTGTAGCTTATCTTAGTAACGAAATTGACACTGTGGCCAAGGGATGGCCAAACTGTCTCTGGGTTGTAGCAGCTGTAGTCCTCTTAACCCCAGAAGCAACCAAGCTAACTTTAGGAAGAAATCTAATTAATTACACTCCTCATGACCTTACTGGACTTTTAAATTCAAAAAGCAATCTTTGGCTATCAGATAACTGCCTTCTTAATATCAAGCCTTATTACTAGAAGGACCAGTACTACAATTGCACACCTGTGCTGCTTTGACTCCTGCCACTTGCCTCCCTGAATCCAACGAGGAAATAGGGAGTGATTGCCAACAAATTATATCACAGACCTATGCAGCTAGAGAGGACTTACAAGAAACCCCCCTTCGTATTCCTGACATGGTTTTATAAACACATGGAAGTTCTTTCATAGAACAAGGAACTCGCAAAGCAGGCTATGCTGTAGTTACTCAGTATGCTGTAACTGAGAGTGGGTCTCTCCCTCCAGGAACCAGTGCGCAATTAGCTGAGCTAATAGCCTTAGCACATGCTTTAGAAATTGGGAGAAACAAACAAGCAATATATACACTGACTCAAAATATGCCTTCCTCATCTTACATGCCCATGCTACTATTTGGAAGGAAGGATGATATCTAACTTCCAATGGCTGTCCCATAAAATATCATCACGAAATAGACAGGCTGTTACAAGCCGCTCATGCTCCACAAGAAGTAGCAATTATTCATCGTAAGGGATGCCAAAAGACCTTAGATGAGATTTCTGAATGTAACCAACTTGCTGATAAAGAGGCTAAAATAGAAGCACAGAAGGGAATAATTCCCCTTGTGGCATCCCTTATTAGGGAGGGATCACTTAAGAATCATGCCCCTCAGGATACCCAAAAAGAGAAGGAATGGGCTTTATCCAGAGACTATTCACTACTTCCATCAGGCTGGCTATGGATAGAAGTGGACTTTTGCTATTACCTGCCACAAGCCAATGGAAAATGCTTAAAACTTTACATCTGTCTTTTCATTTTGGCACTGAAAGTACCTATCAAATGGCGAAAGCTCTCTGTAATGGAACAAAACGTATTTAAAAGCATAAAAGAGATAACAAGGACTTGTGAGGTATGTCAGAGAAACAATCCTTTAACTCACCATCTAGCTCCCCCAGGTATACAGAAACGAGGTAAATATCCAGGTGAAGATTGGCAAATAGATTTTACTCATCTCCCTAAGGTACCTGGTATACAATACTTGCTAATATTTGTGGATACCTTTACTAATTGGGTTGAGCTTTCCCTTGCAAGACAGAAAAGGCCCTTTAAGTTTTCCATGCATGAGATTATCCCCAGGTTCCGACTCCCTCGGACTTTGCAAAGTGATAATGGGCTGGCCTTCAAAACACCTGTTACACAGGGAATATCTAAAACCATGGGCATAAAATATCATCAACAGTGCTCTTGGAGGCCCCAATCCTCTGGGAAAATAGAAAAATAAATGAGAAAATCAAAGGACAGTTACGAAAACTAACTCAAGAGCCTCATCTCCCTTAAACTAAATTAGTTTCCAATGTTCTCCTTAGAATAAGAAATTTACCTCAGAAACTTGGTTCAGCCCATTTTAATTATTATATGGAAGAGCCTTTTTATCTAATGATTTACAATTAGATTGAGAAAATACAGAATTAGTAAAACATGTTACTTCTTTAGCCAAATTTCATCAAATCCTTAAAAACCTCCCAACTACAAACAAGCAAACAAACAAAAACTCCCAGCTACGTTTTCACATTCACCACTAAAAGAACTTTTCTCTCCTGGAGACCTAGTCATGATCAAAACTCTTCCCTCCAATTCACCTTCCCTAGCCCCAACTTGGGAAGGTCCCTTTTCTGTTACCTTCACTTCTACAACTGTTAAAGGTATGGGAATAGATTCCGGGATACATCATTCACGAGTAAAATCCTGGAACCCAACACCTCCTACAAAAGCAGACCATGAAGAGAATCAACCACAGCCCACCTACACTTGTGAGCCAAAAATATTTTACAGTTATTGTTTAGAAACCAGCAAGGAAAGTGTTAATATAATTTTCTCTTGAAATCTCTGACTGTATTACTTCCAACCTGACCTCAATAGCACTGTAATTAACTCCCTCCCCTCACTGTTCTGCCCTTACCTTTTAGATTTAGATTGTTGGGGTTTTTTTTGCAGTTTTTGGCTGGGGCTGGGTTTGAACCCACCACCTCTGGCGTATGGGGCGGGTTCTGCCCTTACCTTTTAATATGCTAACCAGATTTGTGTCTTACAGAGACCATGTCTTCAGGCCACTAACAGTCAAGATGATTCCAAGTCCAAGACCTCATTCTATTACGGACCCCTGGATCGCCTTCCCTCTGGAGAAACCAGAACTGTCCCCTTGTATCATCGCCCAGTCCACCAGGAAGCAGTTAGATTGACTCATCATCATTGTCCTTCTTCCCCATTGGCAGTTAGAGTCTCTACTTGGAGAGGAAGAATTGATATAAGGTTCCCCCTCTATTCAACGCTGGACAGGGGGGCCCAGTTTTCCTAGGCTTGGGCAAGTTCATGAAGGGAACACCCCGACCTTTTGCCCTGAGCTGGAGGCACTGCATTCATTCCTTTGTCAATAACACTCATTAACGTTGAATACCTGTTTCTATTTGCCAAGTCCTGGCCAAATGTAATTCTCAAGACCTAATACCCCTAGATAAAGAGCCCAGTAGAGACTCCCCAGTTAGTTAGTTCTTTCCCCCTTTGAGAAGCTCTGGTACGTCTTACTTCTTCTGTATTCCTTTCTAACTTGTAATAAAAATCCTGTCTTACCACTGTTCTGTGCCTCGTGGATTCATTCTTCCAATTCCTGAGACCAAGGCCCTTCTGAAGAGCGAAATTCCACTATGAACGCCATGACACTCTACCAAGAGCAACATAGTGAACTCTGTCTCAAAAAAAAAACAAAAAAAAGTACCAAGTATCACCACATAGTAGGCAGCATACCCCATTACGAATGTTTATCTGGGACAGTGCCTGTGGGGCTCAAAGGAGTAGGGCGCCCGCCCCATATGCCAGAGGTGGTGGGTTCAAACCCAGCCCCGGCCAAAAACTGCAAAAAAAAAAAATAATAATACGTATTTATCTGACCTCAGCACTTCTAGCTCAGGGGCTAGGTCGCCAGCCACATAACACCAGAACTGACGGGTTCGAATTCAGCCCAGGCCTACCAAACAACAATGAAAACTACAACCAAAAAAATTAAAACATCCAGGTGTTGTGGCCGGCACATGTGAGTCCCACTTTCGTGGGTGGCAGAGGCAAGAGAATTGCTTAAACCCAAGAGTTTGTGATTTCTGTGAGCTGTGACACCATGGCACTCCACCAAGGGTGACAAAGTGAGACTCTGTCTCAAAAAAAAGGAGAAAATTTGGGTTGATTGGTCACTTTATGATTGGATATGAAAATGTGAGGAGCCTAAAGACACCCCCCAAGTAAACGTAAAGTAGCCAGATGACGTGGCTGCTAAAAGGAACATGGGATTGGCTTGCATTTGTAGCCATAGCGTTTAGGCAGAGGTAATCGGCTACTGTGTGCTAGTTAGGTCTTTCATGGAAACTGCCTCAGTGGCACCCTGGGCAGTGGGGAGGGAGTGGGTGGGCATATTTTAAGACTGACATTAGTAACCCAACTTAGAACAGACCAGAGGGCAGAAGGGGGTGGGGAAAAACTAGGATATTTAGTGTTACAGATGCTAAAAAAAAAAAAAGGATGTCAGCATTTTCTGAAAGGAACATTGGCCAGGCGTGATGGCTCATGCCTATAATCCTAGCACTCTGGGAGGCCAAGGCAGGTGGATCCCTTGACCTCAAGAGTTCAAGACTAGCCTGAGCAAGAGTGAGACCCCTGTCTCTAAAAAAACAAATAGCTGGGCATTGTGGTGGTTGCCTGTAGTCGCAGCTGTTTCAGAGGCTGAGACAAGAGACTAGCTTGAGCCCAGTCCTTTGAGGTTGCTGTGAGCTATAACGCCACAGCATTCCATTGAGGGTGACAAAGTAAGACTCTGTCTCAAAACAAAAGGAGAAACTTTGGGGTTGATTGATCAGTTTATGATTGCATACGAAAATGGAAGCCCTACAGAGACCCCAAGCTACCATAAATGTAGCAGAATCTAGAACGGGCTGGCACACTGACTCATGCCTACAATTCCAGTTATATTTTGGGAGGCTGAGGCAGGAGGATCACTTGAGGTAACCAAGACTTCATAGCAAGACCCCATCTCTACTAGAAAAAGTAGCCAGGTGTGGGGGTGTGCTCCTATAGTCCCGGCTAGTTGGGCCACTGAGGTGGGAGGATCTCTTGAGCCCTCTGGGGCCTGTTCGGAGCCTCTGGAGGGTCTCAGTCAGATCACAGATAGGAAAGGTCAGGGAATGCGAAGAGGAAAAGAGAGGAAGAGATCTGGGTGGAAGGGGTAGGAGTTGCTGTGTCTGATACCTCATCCGATCCCTAACTACGCAAGGTTATGTGGGGAAATGTTGTCTTTTAACCCAAAGTGTAAGGAGGGAACCATGGGAGCCTGTCCCCTCACCCCCAGCCCCTAAAGCAGAGTCCGACAACAGAGCTTCCTCGAAGCCAGTTGATTTTGTGGAATGGCCCCAAGGAACAAGAGTGAGGGACAGGGAAGAGTGAAACCAAGAAAGAGGGAAAGCTGATCCAAACTCATGATTATGGGTACTTGGGGCTGGATGTCACTGGGACTTTCTGTGGAGCTGATA
>CAUYON010199725.1:0-30330 GCA_963573935.1 Arctocebus calabarensis
GCCTAAAATAGGACTAATCTTGTGCCTCTCAACACCACAGGTGTACAGACTGCTAATTCACCACTGCTATCATCTCGTGAGCTCTCATGCTTGTTAGGAGAGCCAAATCCCTCTCCACGCCCTTTCCACCCAGGTGTTCCGTTATTGAGCTATACAGGTATTTCTTGTAACTCTCACTCCTAGCCATAGTGCAACATGAATGTTTGTTTTATTGTGTGTATTTCTCAAACAAGAGTAAAAATCCAACCTGTGTTTTTCTTTGCTTGTACCTGTATATTGAACTTAGCTTTCTGTGAAAATGCCGAACTGTCCCTGACATTGCATATCCTTTTCCATAATCTCCCATGCACTGTCCTTAAAGATCATCCAAGAGAAGGAATATCTTGTTAGGACTTGAGCAAAACTGCCTTTTCTTATCCATCTTATCCCGTCCTCAGAAAAGAGAAAACGTTTGATCATTTGTTTGATTAAGCATTTTGAAATTATTCCCCAAAGAAAGCATAAGGAAATGTTTTTTTTTATATAGTGGTTTTCTATATCTAGGGCTTATCCTGTATTTAGGTTTGTTTAATGTTTTAAAGGGGGGGGGCACTGTCATTTAATTCTAAAAGGCTGTGTAATGGTCAAGCTTAGCAGAGAATCAGAGAGAGAAAGAGAGAGAGGAGAGAGACAGAGAGAAAAAGAGAAATTAAATCCAGTCATTATATATTCTTTGTCTGTTCACAAGAACTCAATGTTCTGATCTGAAATACTCACCACCCACTCTCGCATGTCACTAGAAAGAAAACGTCTGCTGTACTATTAGAGAAATACTTGTCCTGGTAACTATCATATTTTTTTCTCCTGAAGTCCTTGAGAAAGAAAAATGTAATTTGTACCCTATTTGACCACATGTATTTTATTTTCATTCAGTTACTATATTTGTATATGTGAATTTAAAATACTCTAAGGTATTTCTGTTTTTCGTTTCCTAGATTATGCAATAGGCACTTCTGGTTTAATATCTTAGACTGAGAATACTTCCTTTTCTCAGTGATGTAATTAGCTTTGTATGTCCAAATCTACAAGGATCTGTAATATGGAGACTAAGACTTAGCATCACAAAATCTGTGTAGAATGTCCAGTCCTACCACTTAACAACCCAGGATACATTATTAAAAGAAAATCTTTTGCTACTGTGATATCTTTTTTTTTTTTTTTTTGGAAAATGGAGACAGCAATAGCTATCCCTTGGGTTTTTCATGAGAACAAAATAATAACCCTTTTGCAATTGCTTTGCAACCTATAAAGAATTTGGTATTATTAAACTATTTCCAAAAAGTAAATTACATAGTTTTTGATGTTTTGTTAACCATTTCCTGTATACTAAAGTGCCATTTTGTGTATTAGACTAGCAGTGTACTGACTGGTACTTTAGTAGTCAGTTTCTAGGGAATAACTTTCACAGGGGTATTATACAGTTGCATATAATGAAATGTGATATATTATCGAGCATTACACATTTAACTTATCATCTGGGAAATTGGAATTGTCAGTCCCTGAGAAAATAATTAAAACCCATGCTTCTTCAGAAAGATATTGAAATTCATTTCTGGGGCAAAAAATACACGAGGGAGAAATGAAAGTTAAAATTGCCTTCTTATCTTTTTATTTTCAAGAAAACCTAATTCCTATAATAATAGAATGTAATGTGTAAGTAACAACATAACTGTTGATGATCTGCTTGAAAATATCATGTCGACTACAATTAGAAAACAAGATGATATCCTGAAAAAAGTACTGAGAGTTCAGTGCTGACAATGAACATACAAAAAGAGCTGAAAGTGTATTTCATGTTTTCTAGCCCAAAGGCCCCTGAGCCACACTGATTCATGTTATTTTGTGGCGTTCCAACCAATGTTAGGTTCTATAAAGAACCAAACATGCTTATATTATCTGTCAACTCCCAGCAAGGGTTGTCTTTTCCCCAGGACCACGGACAGCACAAGAGTAATGTCATGAAGAGTTAAAGCATGTCTGGGTTTCTGTCTGCTTCTACTAAAACTGGTCAGTTATGCCTACAATGAAGTATTTGGATTGTCTCTTGACCTTCACTACTTTTCTGTAATTTACTTAAATTATCTTATACAAATAAATATTTTACATCACATCACAACTAAATAATTTTATATCACAAATAATTTATTTGATAACAAAATGAATTTAGCAATGTCTTCATTTCCTAAAATACAGTCAGTAGTTAAACTGGATCAAACTATTGGGTTTTTATAGCTTATTAATGTGTTTTAGCAGCACATTTTTCGTATCAAACTAAATACTTTTCACTTAGACTGTTCAGTAGCTTTTCTGGGAGAACAAAATTATAAGTTTAGACCACCTATTTCTAGGCTCTTAACACAAGTAATCTTCATGATATTGTAAATTCATTTCCAGGGACTGAAAAAAATTCAATATCACAATGAACCTAGTCAAAGGAATATTTTGATTTCCCAATGCATATCAAATTATGTTTACAATATACTGCAATCTATTGAGTGTAAGATGACACTGAAGTACATATACTTCCATTAAAAATACTTTATTGCTAAAAATACTAACAATCTTCTGAATCTTCAGTAAGTCATAACCTTTTTGCTGATTGAGAGACTTGACTTAGTGTTGACAGCTTCTGAATAATCAATGTTGTGGTTGCTGAAGGTTGAAAAGGCTGTTGAAATTTCTTTAAAGCAGACAGAAAAGACATTTGCTACATTGATTGACTCTTCTTCCATGAAAGGTTTCTCAATAGCATGGAGTGTCATTAATAGCATTTTCCCCATTGTAAATTTTCTTTCAAAATTGGAGTCAATCTCTCTCAAATCCTATAACTCCTTTTGCTGCTAAGTTTATGTAATAGTCTAGATCCTTTGTTTTTGTTTCAACAATGTCCACAGCATCCTCACCAGGAGTAGATTTCATTTCAACAAAACACTCTCTTTGTCCATCCATAAGAAGAACCTCCTAAGTTCAAGATTTATACTAAGATTGCAACAATTCAGTCATCTCTTCACACTCTACTTCTAATTCTATGACTGTTTCCACCATATCTTCACTTTCTCCACTAAAGATTTAAACTCTTCAGAATCATCCACGAAGATTAAAATCAACTTCTTCTATACTGCTATTAATGTTGATATTTTGACTTCCACTCATGAATCACAAATATGTTTAAGTTGAATCGTTTCCAGAAGATTGTCAATTTACTTTTCCCAGATCCTTAAACCAAATTGCCATTTGTACAGATATAGACTTACGAAATGTATTCCTTAAATAATAATATTTGAAAATTAATTTTACTCTTTTATCCATGGCTGCAGAACTGATGTTTTGTAGCAGGCATGAAAACAGCTTAATTATATGCACATCTCCATCAGAGCTCTTATATGACCATGTACATTGTCAAGAAGCAGTAATTTTTTTTTTAATCTTTTTTAAAGTAGGTCTCATCAATGAGCTTAAAATAGTCAAGAAATATGTGAAAACAGTTGTGCTGTGCTGTCATCCAGGCTTTGTTGTTCATTTATAAAGCACAGGGAGAGGATATTTAGCATAATTCATAAGGACCTAGAGTTTTCAGAATGGTAAATAAAGATTGTCTACACCTTAAACTCAGCAGCTGCATTAGCACCTAACAGAAGAATCAGCTTCTCCTTTGAGGTTGTGAAGATGAGCGGTCCTAGCAGGCACTGCTGTTTTAACTGTATTGAAAGTCTATTGTTTAGTGTAGCCACCTTTATCAGTTATCTCAGCTAGACCTTATGGATAACTTACCGCAGAGTCTACAGCAGCAGTTGGTGCTGCTTCACCTTGCACTTTTATCTTAGAGACAGAGCTTCTTTTCCTAAACCCCAGGAAACAATCTTTGCAAGCTTTAAACTTTTTCCCTGAAGCTTCTTCACATCTTTTGGAAGTCAGAGCACTGAAGAAAGTAAGGACCTCATTCTGGAGTACGTTTTGACTTAAAGGAATGTTATGGCTGGTTTGATCTTCCATCCAGGCCACTAAAACTTTCTTCACATCAAAAATAAGACTTTTACTTTCTTAAGACTGTTCACTGGAGTTGCTCTTTCATTTCCTTCAAGAACTTTTCCTTTGCATTCACAACTTAGCTGACCATTTGGTACAAGAAGTTAGTTTTCACCTTATCTCATCTTTCAAGATGCCTTCCTCAGTAAGTTTAATTATTTCCAGCTTTTCATTTAAATTGAAAGACAAAGGATTCTTCTTTTCACTCAAACATTCTAGGGTTATTAATTGGTCTCATTTCAACATTGTTGTATCTCTAGTAAGGGGTAAGCCTGTGACTCAAGGAATACAGGGAGAGATGGGATAAAGGCTGGTCAGTGAAACAGAATACACACAGCATTTATCTATTTGCCATTTTATATGGGCATGGTTCATGGGGTCCCAAAATAATTGCAATAATAACATCAATGATCCCTGATTACAGATCAGCATGACATATATTATAAAAAGTTTGAAATATTGTGAGAATTATCAAAATGTGACAGAAAGACATCATGTGAGTACATGCCAATGAAACAAATTGAACCCCACAGAGTTGTTCTACGTAGGGTTGCAACAAATCTTCATTTATGAATAAATGTAATATATTCACTGCCCAGTAAAGCAACGCACAATAAAAGGAATAGAATGTGTCTGTATTTTTGTTCCTATCAGCTGCTTTTCTTCTTGAGAATGAGCAAGACACGTAATGCGCATCAATAAAGGTAAAGCAGTCAGTCTTCCTAGTTCTGAAGACTTCTCAGCTGTGTTTCTTACTGACTTTTTATTTCCTGTTGGTTTTCCATAATTTTATTTTTATAGTAATTAAAAATGTTTTTCTTATATAATTTTGGCATGTACGCTTTACATCGCTATAGCTTCAAATTATTTACGTTGTTAAACCTTATTTTTTTTGTCTTAGTTGCTAAGAGAAAGTGATGAATTAAAAACAACCCTAGTTTAAATAAACACAATACAATTATTAGAACAGAAACCCCCACCTACCCAGAAAGAAAATGCTGCCTACAGTGTGGGCTAAAACACTTTTTCAGTCTGAGCTTCTTAGAAATAGATCCAGAAAGGTCTGTGGTAGATGTATCAAGTCATATCCAGAGACAAAAACTGTGTGGAACGTGGAAGAGCACGCCAGCAAAGGAGAACGACGCAGGGGAATCTGTAAGTCATCAAAAGGAGAACCACGACAAAATTTACTCTTTTTTTCCCTTAAATTCATGCTTTTTCCTTTTTTTCTACACATGCCCGTGTTTTTCTTCTTCCTTCCGACAATGTAAATTCTGTGCCGATGGTGTCACTGATAAAGCCCTTTGACTCTTTAAGCCACTGAGTATTTTCTAATACTTATCCGGTATCAGTCTACTTTGGAGTAGGTTAACTACAAGGCAACACTACAGGGAAAGTATCCTCTGGCTAGAACCACATAACTCTTTTTATCTGTAGTCCCCTTTTTTCTTAAACTTTGTGGCTCACAATGCTACACAGTCCATTTCCTCTGATTGGAGATCTGTTGAGATTAGGCAGATACCACCATTCTTTACTTGAGCAAAAATATGCAAGTGATTGGATGTTCCAAGTTCTTCCAAGGAGAAAAGCTTCTTAATTTTTGTTATTATGCTTCTGGTTTTGGTGGGTCTGGCATCCTTCTTTTCTTAGAAAGCTAATTTTGCCGAAACTGTTGAAAATATGCTTTGTAGCCCAAATATTTAAAAGTATTCAGTAATTCATATTGACATATTTATTGTCCAGTGCAATTTAATGTATCTTCAATATAATTATGGATTCTAGCTTTACAAATAAGTTTTATTTCATAAAAATATGAGATCTTATTAAATCTCATCATTTACTCTGAATGAAACAAAATAGATTAAATTTGAGCTGCACTATTCCATTAATACACAGGCCTAGAGATTTGCAAGGATCTTTCCTCTGTCAAGACCATTCAGTTCAACCCTCCCAAGCCTACCATGTGTATTTAATTATCTCTGCATCTCTTTTATAAGACATTAATTTGCATCTGTAAAAAGATTATTCCTCTTTCTGTAATGCTTTTTTTGAGTCTTGCAACATTCAAAAAATACAGTTTCTTTACTTTTTAACCCATTCTACTACTTATTTTTTGCTGAGCTCTTCTGTTAAATAAGATTGATGTGAAATAATTTTGCTCGTAAAATTATTTTATAGAGCTATGGTAGAGAGATTGTCATTATTTTATTTTTGTTTAACCAGATAAGTGAAAAAGGAGTCAGTAATAATAAATGGCAATTCTTCAGTAGATACTCATTCATTCAAATCAAATTCAAATATTTTGTTAATGAATTTTCATGTAACAAGTATATTATCTTTTACTTACTCTAGTTTTTCGGCTTGTGTTGATATTATATTCCCAACTATAGACACATAAAGTACTGGGAACTAGTATCAAGACTTTTATTTGTTCTTCATATATGCATGTAATTTAACTGTATTAAACATTCTATGGTGAATTGAAGAGTAAATTTAATATAATCTGGCACATAAAATTGAAAATCATTAAGTGATTTGGCTTATGACTCCCAAAGTTGGGCAATACCACCTCAGTGTATTTATTTATTATGTATGTATTTAGTAAACTGGGTGCAGGAATATAAAAATGAATAAGACAATATTCCACAGACAAGAGAGACAGAGAGAGAATGAATAAAAATATGTATAATATGAGATAACTGCCAGCTGGTGCCTCTAAAGCGCTATGGAAAACTTTTCCCTGAAGTGATCACCACCCCCTCACAGGCAGAGCCCTAAAAACAATTTCTCCCTCTTCAAACCCAAGTCTTAGTTTTCTTAAAACTTGTGTGAAACCCTGAAGTTGGGTTTATCTTTCTCATGCATAACATATTACCTGGAATATCTTAATCACAGTAAATTTTTGAACATAGGTTTATAGTACCCTATTTGTAATAACAATATATATAGTTTTCAAAATGTAATATGGTGTTCTTTAAAATATTTGACTTATTTTGAAATGAATTTGAACTGCCATGGCCTATTCTATAGTTGCTATTCTATAGTTCCCTTTGCTATGACTATTATAGCTTTTAGTTACACAATTTTAATGTGTTTGATTCTGAGGTATTGCCTGTATAATATTTGGAATACACACTGCATTACTGTTTTGATATATCTATCATGATAGATGGACAGAGGGGTTGTACATTTTAAAATCCATGTGGCCTAAAAAGTCTCAAGAGATGAATCTGTCAAGCCAAAAACTGTCATGGGCCCAAATACACCTTTCTTTGGATATTTTTCAAGCATAGAAACTCTTACCACAACAGTTTCTTAGTGGCTTATGACTGTCAGTCAGTTTTAAATCCAGGATCAATTGCAGGGTAAACCCAGACAGCATAGATTATTCTGGGAAAACGATAGGCAAAGAAAGCAAGGAGGCAGGTATTTTAAAAATTAACTTGTAACCCAACTGTAATCCCCTCTAACGGTACATAAACTGAAATCGAAGATAATCTGACTTCTCTACTTACTTAAGAAATACACAAACATTCAGGCAAAAGCATTTTCCTCAGTGGGTTTCAGCACAAAGCTAGAGTGTGAATGACCTTATGATTTTATACAGATATTCATCCTTTTGCCTAAGCATCTTCCTTGTAATTGTTACATTTTCATTATCTCTATATTCATTCTAGATGATAAATTAATCAACTTTTCATTTGATGCTATGTATATTTTATTTAAATAAAGTATTTTTTGTAAAGCTTAGAAAATTAGTCAAATCAAACTAATGTCCTATTAATAAATATTAATATCTTAACATGCCTTCTATAAAATGTGAATCACATTCATAATATTCCTAATCTAAAAGTGTGTTAATTTATAAAACAATTGTGTTGACTTTGCTATCCTCATCAGTGATAAATTGTAGGAAACTATTTCTAGTAGACCTTAAATACACATAAATTGTCTAGATCAAGTACTGTTTTCTTCCCTATGCAATGGAATATGAAGATTTTATTTTCTTCAGCAAGTTACAACTACAACTTTCCTTTAAAAAGAACTAACTCTTTTGCTCCTTTAAAAATTAATCTTGAGAATGCAATTTCTCATACCTCTTAACATCTTAGTTTCAATCATTTCTTTCATTTTTACAGAATGTGAACAGCAGTTTTCCTTAAATTGCTAAGTTCTATCTAGTTTAATACATTTTCTACCTTAGGCTTTTCTTGAGCATTCTATGATTACCAAGTTGTAAAAAGAATTAAAAAAAAAAAGACTTTTACTTGTTGGCTGAATGAAAACAATAAGTTATTGCACTCTGACTTGTTGAACTGTAGCAAAAAAAGTAGGAACAGCAATTGTCTCTTGTGATCTAACTTGGTACATTCCAAGGATTTCCAGGGTCATTGTAAACAGCATTTCATTCCCTCTCTGTAATCCATTGTATTTAATTCCCAAATTTAAATTAAATTCCACCTAAAGCAGTGGTTCTAAACCTTCCTAATGACGCGATGTATTTTCATTGTGACAGAGGGCTTGTGACCTACAGGTTGAGAACTGCTGACCAAAAGGATAATAAATAAATGCATAAAAAACTCAGAAAAACCTGCTGGACTTTTCGTTGTTGTTTATTTGTTTATTTTCTTTGGGGACATCACTTCTGTATTATTGTTCAGGTTCTGTTTTTTTTTTTTTTTTAAAGCAGGAGTCAATATAGCAGAATATGAATTTAAAGGTAGTATTAAAAGTTTCTTGAAAGTTCTGTACATTATCCATTTAAGCATTTTAAGAACTGAAATCGTATACATATTCTTGATGAGATGCTTGCCACAATTTTAATGCTGCTGCAAATAAAGCTAATTCTGCCTACAGTGGGGTCAACCGAATATAGAGTGCAAGCTAACTTGATGAAACATGCTGGAGTAACATTCGGTTCAGGGCACTTTACCTTCAGATCATGAAGCACACTATGTCACTATCTGTGAATTTATGGGTCTTTTTTTTTTTTTTTCTAAAAATGTCTCCCAACTAGATTAAAAGCTTCATACGTCAAGAACTGCATTGTAGAGTCCTATACTGTATCTTCACGGTTCCTGATGGTCCAGAACACACAGACAATAAATATTTCTTAAGTGAATGAAAGGTCCCTGGGGGATCTGACCAGCTTGTTAAAAGATCTATACCTTTGATCAAATTAGAAAACATCGGTGATGTTAAGTAACTTATTTTGGAAAAGGGAAGGAAAAGGAAAGAAAAAATTGAGAAAAAAATTGTAATTTTCAAATGTTCAAAGTTATTTCAAGTAAATGATGATATAGATCTGTTTCCCCCCCCCATGGGCAGAACAGTGATAAAAGACTAAAAGTTTCAGAAAGACAGACTACATATAAACACTAAACAATATTATTCTAAAAATTGGAAGCACTTGTAATATAATAACTTGACCAGTCATGTACCAAGCTCCAAAAAGATATTTAAGCAGAGAAAGAATACATATTCATTCACACTAAAGCAATTTTAGTTTTTTTACTTTCTTTTGAGGGGTTCAAACTTCAGATCAAATATTTCTAAGATGACCTACAAAGTTAAGATTTAATGATCAGTTGATATTGTTATTTAATGAAAAGCAAGAAATTGGGATTATTATGATTTACTAAACTAATAAAATTTTAGAATAAATTAATAGACATACTCAATGAAAATATTTGGTCAAGTCTATATGAATGTTTAAAATATTTTTATAATTTATTTTAAATAAAACCTGGAGATGAAAGTTTTCACAGCAGTTAAAATCAGTTAATACATGTGAATGCAGTAAATATTTATTTAAAATAAAGACTCCCCCTTCTATAGTTCAAATTCAGTTTAGAGTGGCAGATTATTAAATGTCACATCAATTCTCTCTCTTGCATTTTAGAGCGGGGGTTCTGAATGTAGTCATCACTTTCTCCTATGATGGTACCCTGCCTAATACGATTACTAATTGATTATTTCATCTATTTATTCTTTTACACCGACAACATTCTCATACTATATCACTGCCGCTTATATTTAAAGGAATAGTAATTGACAGAAATGTCCCAGTACGCAACCAAACTGAAGAAACTGCAGCAATCTCTTATCATTCTCATCCTCTGGACACTTCCAAGATAGATTTTATCCTCTGCCACTCAGACTTACAGTCTGCTAGAAGCCTTGCTTGAAATTGACAACCTCATTTCCGAAGGATGATGATAGATAATACCTTTTATATTTCTAGATCAACTGAATTACTTTTGTTAAAACTCATACAGCAATTTCAGTAGTGGTGGTAGAGACTGTGAAGGCGCGGAAGGTGAATTACTACTGGACAAATTGGATGGTGCTCTAGCTTTCAGCAAGTCTGCAGGAGACAGTTGTTTTGAGCATTGTCATGTGACTCAATTTAGCAATATGTAAATGGAAGAAGCTGTAGCCTATTCTAAGCAGGCATTTTAAGAGCCACATATGGTTCCCATGTCCCTCTGCCTCAAACTTGGAATGTTCCAACCAGACGCTACTTTGTTCACCTTGGCCCTAGAGTAGAAACCCCAGGGGACTCCCACTCAGGCAGGGGTCAACCTGAGAATAGTATTGAGTGGAAATTGTTCTGTGTTGTTGTAAGCCACCAAGCTTAGTGCTTGCTTGATACCACAGCATTCCTGTGGCCACAAGGCCACACGTGGACCTCCATGTCTCCAAGTGCCAGCCTTTGACTAAACCCTAACTGCACAAAACCAATACCTTCCTAAAAAGGATTTGTTCTATGAAATTTGGATTCAGTCAAAAGGTGGTACTCAAGGATCCAGAGAGCCGCATGCTGCCCCACGGCCACAGATTCCTCCCCCCAGGAAGGATTCAAATGAGAACTGAGTTCTGTCAAATAATCTCTTTTTTTTAGATCCTCATTTTTCACAATATCTGAAAAATATTGGCTTGGCTACAGTTAGTTTCAGTTTTCCTAACTGTTTTCAGGCCCTCATCAATTTATCCTGAGTGATTCTGAAGTACAAGGGTTAGGATTTCTAATCCCAGAGAGGTGGATGACAGCAATTATAAACAAAGCATGTCTGGCACTGAAAACATGAAGGAGAAAGCAAAATGCAGAGTCTCAGAGGACAGACTGAATGCAGAGTCCCAGGGAGGCCTGCAGGGCTGAGCTCCAGGGGAGTCGGAAGTAACTTTCTGCACAATGGATAATAACCTTGAATGGCAAACAGTAACTGCTCTAATTTACGGGGCTTAAAAAATAAACCACAAAATGAGTTTTGGGTGCAGGAGAACATGTTGCTATAGACAAACATTAGAATGAGGTTTGGGGCCTCAGGAACACGGAGGAAGTGACAGCTTTTAAGAACAGGAACAGGAAGAAATAACAGAATTTTGAAATGTGTTGGATGAACAGCCTGGATGTGGGAGAAAAAAAAAAAGTAAGGTTTGTTCATGATGCCAAGGTAAAGTGATTGAAAAATGAGCATGTCACGCAAGGCAGAGAGAAGAAAAAGAACACAGGACAGGAAGGACAGACAGCACAGCGGGTGCAGGGCAGGTGGCCCCCATCTATCCCGGCACTTGGCATAGTGAGTTTGACGCAGTCCATGCTCCTCTTCTCTTTTGCATCTAGAAAAGAAGGAACTGGTCACTAGTAGGTGTGGGGAGTGGGCTGTGGCCAGCAGGACCCCACAGCCTGGAAAATGCCCAGAGAGACCCACTTCTCCTCCCTTGATGTTTTCACCTGCCTGAAGTCAGGGCGCCCGGGCACACTTTCCTTGTTATGGCCAGCACACAGCTTTTCTTCTTTAAGGTTGATCCCCAGCCCGTGTGTCGAGATTTATGCAATCCTGTTAAGACGCTGCATAAATAAACTGTTTGCAGGGTTCGGTGGGGCTGCAGTGATCCTCTGCGTGACCGACCCCATCCTATTTTGCGTCTCCTGTCTTTCTTTACCTCTCCCCCTCTTTCTGGCTTCCTAGTTCTTCATTTCCCACCTTTCCGCTCAGGTCAACTCTCCCTACTTGTGCTGGGTCGGGTAGGTGACGACTAGATCTTGCTTTAAGTGCGTTTATTAATCTAGTGTGAATCAAATTAGCATAGCACCTGCATGAATGCCATGAACAAATAGAGAAATCAGTTTAAGAATAAGGGGAAAATCAGGCTTTAGGGACAGCTCACCTGGCAGGCACCTGGCAGGAGCCCTGCCCAACGCCAAGATGGCGAAGAGGAAGGTCAGCTTGCTGAAGGTGCCCGGGGTGCACTGGGCGCCCAGGAGGCCAGCAATCGGGCGGTTGTCAGTTAAAGCTGCTCCTGCAAAAGCGGAAAGGAGGCCATAAAGGCAGCAGCACAGGATAAATCTTCAGATAAAAAGTGCAACCAATAGGGAAAGGGGGAGCAGAGGGAAAACAGGCTGAAGTGGCCGGCCAAGAAACTGAAGATTTACCTCCAGGAGCCGGAGAAATTAAAACCGAGGACAGGCCAGCCGCTGACCAAGGGGAGAGAAAGAAGCCAAGTCTAATCAGTACAAGAGACCACGTCTTATCGGAGGTCACTGTCTTCCTTCTCATAAAATCTAGAGGAATATTTTTATCTCCTATTTTGTAAATGCAAGTTTTTCTGGTAACTCTAGAAACAGTTTTTTTTTAATTTTTACATACACGTGTGTTTATTGGGTTTCCACTTTTTGCCTTCACAGAATTAAAAAGGCTTAAAATTTAATAATGATAACAATGTTTAAGATAAGGATTGGGAAAAAAAAACCTCTAAAAAAGACTGAACGAAGATAAATACATTCAGAAAAGAAATTAGCAGATTATTATTGCATCAAAATATTACTGCATCAAACTCTAGAAACAATTTTAAGGAGAAATCCCACCTCATCCCCTTTTAGTAATTTTTTAAGAGGTGAAATTATTCACTGATTGTCTATTTCTTGGCATAACCAAGGAATAGCATTTATATAAAGTTCCCCCATTTGAGGTTGGACAAGGGACCCCACATTCCTAGGCCTGGGCAATTTCATGAAGGGAAGGCCCTGACATTCACCTTGCCTCCAGCAGAAGGGAATGTATCCATTTAGTAATGCAGTCATTCACTAGGAAAAATGGTCTTTCCACCTACCAAGTCCTGGCCAAATGTAACTCTCAAGACTATGTATAACCCCAGACAAAGGACCCTGGTGGAGATTTTCTCACTTGGGTCTTTCCCTCTCCCAGAAGCTCTGGTGATTTTTTTCTGTATCTTTTCTGCATAATAAATCCTATCTTACCACTGATCTATGGTCTGTGGGTTCATTCTTCAAATCCACCTGACCAAGGACCTACTGAAGAAAGAAATTTCAGTAACAGTATTGGGGAGTCTGTTTGGGGTGTCAGCTTTGCATTCCATGGAGGGGGTTAATTTTTATATCCTGTGATATTAAACATACCAAATGGCAATATGAAGCCCTAGTCCTTGATTTCACGTCTTGAAAATTTAAATTACTTATATTCCTGTGTTGTTTCTTTGTGATTGTTTACTAAAGTAAACCACTCCCTTGGTCACAGTCCTCCCTTTCGGAATTGTGTGCTCTCTGCAATATCATTGTTCCTGGTAGTCCTGTTTTCCTAATAGCTTTCTTAATGTGCTGTGAAAGACTGAAAATTTGAGGATGTAGTGTGCATGGTGGTTAACTGTGGATTGGTGGGACTATGTAACAGCTTGTTAACATTCAAACATCCTGGCACTTCATATCCTCTTAAGGAAAATTTGCCTCCAAATTTTAAGCTGGGAAGTCACTGGAATAACTGTTTAAAAGAGAATTATAGACAGGGGTGGCTGTAATCCTGGCACTCTGGGAGGCCAAGGCGGGTAGATCCCTTGAGCTCAGGAGTTGAGACCAGCCTGAGCAAGAGTGAGACCCTGCCTCTACTAAAAATAGAAAACTAGCCAGGCAGGTGTGGAGACTGAGGCAAGAGGACTGCTTGAGCCCAGGAGTTTGAGGTTGTTGTAAGCTATAACAATAGAGCACTCTAGCCTGGACAACAGAGTAAGACTCTGTCTCGAAAATAAATAAATCAATGAGAATTACAATAAATAGCTGTTTAGAATTTGGGTACGTCAAAATTTTGTACAGATTGAAATTTTTGTAGTGATCCTCAACACAACTGATAAAATCTCAATTACAAAAAGAAAGTAATAAATGAAATTACAAGGGGATATTATCGCATGGATGACCAATCACCAGATACCTGGTAACAAGGGTAGTTTCTGCATCAAATTGCCAGTCAACTATGTGTTAATAAAATATCAATCTTTGTTATTTGTGGGGCATCATTTCTAAAGCAAAAGAATGAAGTAAACTGGAAAGTTTTTAGACTGGTAATTGAAACTTATCTACATAATTCCTCATGAGAATATGATAGTCTGTTTGTATTTGAAAATAAAAAAATGATGTTGCTGCATGCAGAATAAAAACCAAAAGGGGAAAATGCATGTTAAGGGAAAAAATAAAAACACTAGATTTTTTTTTTAAGATTGTAACAAAAAATAATTTGTGAGTAATGAAAGTTAGAGATGACAAGTATCACTGTCAGGAATTCCAAATTTGTTAAAGAGGAAGCACTATTTTCTGAATGTGTTAGAAATTTTTTAATGGTTTGTGAGGGTAAGCCCACAAGGATGTGAAGAAAGAGCTGAGAGGTGCCTGATCTCCCACTTTCTAGCTGCATAGACATTTTCTTCATTATTTAAAAAACTAAAGGAAATAATGGTGCATACAACTGAGTGTGTCTCACGGCTTGAGAAAGCATCAGTTTGGTCACCAATACTGGCATTTGAGAGAGTACAGTAAACTGCGAAAAGAAGCTCATCTTTGGAGACATCACATTTATTCATTTATTCAAAAATATTTTGATCGTGCAAATATATCTGCCATGCATTAGTCAAGGTATTGGGGATACAGAAATAAGTAAATCAAACAAAATTTCTTTCTCTAGAGGAACTTACAATCTAAATTAGGAACATGAACAAAACATGTAAAATGTAGTGGAGGCTGGATGCTATTGAATAACATAGGGCGACAGGTGGGAAAGAGACACAGGAATGTGTGAGGTTTTCTGAGGCAATATTTAAAATATTTTGGTCAGAGGCGGTTTTGTTTGAGCCACCCATGAAAGATGACTGTGAGTCCCAAGCACTTGGTATGAATGGAAATGACCAACAGAAATAGGAAGGGATCTGTAATGAGGCTGATCCTGAAAGTATCAGGGAATTGGAATAGTGGTTTCCCAAGAGCACCAGAGACCAGAACGTCCCTACTCTTGTTAGTGGAAGCAGAGGAAAGAGAACATGGGTCTCTGGGGCACCCAGCTCACTCTCTGAGCAGAGAGATGTGGCTTCCTCCTCACACCTTCAGTTCAATTTCTGATAAATGTGAATGTGAAGACATCAGCATGTTTTTGAATGAAAGTGTTTGATCTATGTCCTCACCAATTCTTTCTGTAAAGTGAGCTACTGCGTAGATTGTACACCTGATGAACATGCCTGAATAGGTGAGGTATATCTCAAAAAGGTATAGGCATTTGGTTTCATCTCAGATTACACGCTGCATTCTTAGGAGTGGTGTTCTGGGCTCACGTGAACACAGTTAAATAGGAGAAGATACAGATCTGAATCCAGGTCAAAAAGAAGAAAATCTCAGAATTGTACTGCAAAGCAGTGGACGTGTAAATTAAATGCAAAAGCATTAGATCAGGGTTTTTGTTGTTTGATTCTTTAAATTCTTAATACGCCACAGTTTTTATATAGGTTAGAGCTTTAAAAAGATCAATATTTCCAAAAGCCTTGTTCTTAAATCTCTTCCATTTCCATTCTCCTAAAAAGTAATAAAGGTGTATCCTCTACATTTCCATTTACACTTTAATGTTAAGAATTTCCTTGAACAAAAAGAAATACAACAAATACACTATATTTGAAAATATTAAATTTATGTCTGTATTATTTTTAGTGAATGATTATTTTTTGTAATTGAGATCAATGGTAGGAAATTTGTCAATAATTTTACTTATCTATTTAAAATTTTGTTATTGCCACAAAATAAATTCCAAGTCAAATCTGTCATATCAAAAGTTGGAATATAATTGTTGACAATGTACAATATTATATTTAATTGATTATATTTTAAGGTAAATGACATGAAATCTAAAAATAAAAATAAAGACACATAAATATGTATTTTAAAAAGATAAAGAAGGTTTGTGTTTCATTTTGTATTCTGTTGCAAGAGTTTTCATTTTGTTTTCCATGGAATACAATGTTCTACAAATAGAATTTAAGGAATCTCTGAATTTTGATGAGACAAATAATATATCCTTATTTCACTAACAATACCAAAATTGTTTCTTCTCTTCATTTATTAATACAGATAAAAAATGCAAAAAGACAGGCATTATCTGACTTTCTCAAAACAGTAGTTATGTACAATTTCTATCATATTATACCGATTATAATTGCCTTTTGTCATATTTTTTCACTCGTTATTACTTTAAAAATAGAATAGTTTAAAGCCCTATCCCTAGATATTTTTATTTCCTCTATTAATAAAGAAGCATACAGGTCACTTTATTAGAAATGTGTTTTTTAAATATTTTCATTACTATATTTCAGTGTAACCCACTTTATCATCCATTTTGTAATTCTACTCAAACACATTTTCTGAATTTAATTTTACATTCTAAGTAAGGAATAACAAGCTTCAAAAGATTGTCAAGCAGTCCAAACATAAAAAATTTACACATGGGCTGTGTCATACACATTTGGGGAACAAATAGGAAGCTCCCAAAATATCTCTCAAGTTCAAAGTTTTCCTTTTCTCTGAGAACTATTATGGTACAAAGAAAAAGCAGTCTGTATCATAGACTTCAGTACTTGCTGCTAAGGTTAACTTAGAGGTGCCTGTCATACTTCTACCCAGTCTTACTTCTACAGTAGTCTTGTGTTAAAGTTGTCTTTTTGGTTTATTTTTGGGGAGGGGGCATTGTTTGTTTGTTTTGTTTGTTTTTAATATGAGTAAAACGTTTTATGTAACATATGAGTGTAAATGTTTAGGTTGCATTGTTTTCATTTGTAAGGTAAAGGTCAAATGGTAGTTGATTCCTCCTTCCAGGAGGTGGAGGAACACTCTCACATACTATACATTGGGCTAGACCCTGCCAATCACCCTTGCTCCTCCCTCTTTCCCCTTGATAGACTATGCTTGTGTTTTTTCTTTCATTTGGGCATATAGTTGTTTATATATCAGTTTCATACTAGTATTGAGTATTTGGGATATATTTATTTCCATTCTTTTTTTTTTCATGTTATGGGACTTTGTTTTCATCTTTGTATTTATTTATTGTTTTATGAAGTCAAATACATATAGATTATGAATACATAATGTACATGAGTACATTATGAGGTACAATGTGCTGATTTGTTTTTATACAAATTGACGTGGTTAGATCAAACCAATCAACATAGCTTCCACCCCATTTACTTGATTATTGTACCAAAACATCTATGTCTGTCAAGTGTATTTTTTTCCATTCTTGAGATACTTTGCTAAGAAGAATGTGTTTCAACTCCATCCAGGTAGACATTATTCTCATTTTGAGAAATTCTGCTTTCAAGCCATGCAGCATTTACCATTACTGTGTTAATATATATGAATAAATATAACATATATAGAGAGAGTGCCAAAAATGTATGCAACTTTTGTGAGTATCTTAAGAAAGGAAAAAAAAAATCTATGTTAAAATTGTAATCCTAAAGTCAAGTTTAATATCTGCAATTACAGGAGATACAAGCTATGATACACAAGATAACGTTATTGACATCTACTGAGAATTACAGTCAATACAGTTTTTTCCTTTCTTAAAATGTGTATAATTTTTTGGTGCCCTCTGTATATACACATACATATTTATGGCCCAATGAGATTTTATTTCATTTCTATCTTCATGCAATTTTTTAAGAAAACATTGAGTAAATTATTTAGAGACAATTACTATTATGCAAAAGATGCTAATAGCCTAAACATGTTTTAACTCATTTATTCAGATTTTACAGAGTATATTATATAGAGAAAGAAAAAGCTCAGAATTTGTTTCAGTCCCAATTTTGTCGTTCAAGATTATATCTTCTTAGATAAGTTGGCAAATTTTATGTAAATGTTATAATAAGTTTCTTTCTTGCATGCTTCAAGAGGTTGGCATAAAGTTCAAATAAAGTATAAATGGATAATGGAACATACCTTGTCTTTACTAGAATTAACTAGCCCAATAAACAGATAATCTCCGTTTCCCCCTGTTAAATTCACCTGTCAGGTGACTGTGGCTTTCTGATTAGTTATGAATAACAGGTTCCTTGTCAGAGGGCCCATGAATAAAAATTTCCTCCAATTGTCATTGTTATTCACTACCGGAAGAATTTTTTTTCAAATCTGCTATAACATTTATACTTTTATTTGAATTACATAACTCAACTAAAGATTGCATAAACTGATGGAATATGAATGTGAAAAAAAGAGATATGGGGTTTGGAAATTGGACCTCTCTATTAAAATTTTTAAACTGTGCTAAAACATTAATTTCACATAATGAAACATAAAAGTTAGAATAAAAGTATAAACATTATTCTAGGAGTTAACGCAGGCAGACCATTTCACATATATCCTCGTATTCTTACTGGGTACAAACTCCTTCATAGTCAGTGTTGTGTGAGCTGGTGCATCGTTGGCAACTCAAGAGCCATGAGTTGTTGGCAAAAAGTTCAGGTCACTTCCATCAAATCTTTGTGTGTAGTCTTTTCAGCATCTTCAAATAGTAAACTTAATTAACTGTTTGTTGAATTCATACAAATTCATTATGAACTATCCCTCTGATATAAAAAAAAATGCAGCAACATTGTTTTGGGTCTTGATCTGGACCTATGGAACTTATTCAGTCATGAAAATTTAGCTGACTCCCACTGTTTTTGCAATTTTTTAAAATCAATTCTGGTCATTACTGGCTGTCCTGACCTCTCTTCATCAGTAATACTTTCTCTTCCCTCACAAAGACGTTTAATCCATTTGTACACTGCCATTTTCTTCATGTCATTATCTTCATAACCTTGGACTAACATATCCCAGATTTCACATCCACTCTTGCCACATTTAACAAGAAATGCATTGTTTATTTGTTCCTGTATTTAAGCTCCATCATTCTCATAATGGCACACAAAAACATGCAACCACAATAAATGCCACTCAGCAAGACACTGCCACTTGTTGACACAAACATCACTGAGAGACACTGCTACTAGCAAGGTTATGTATGAAATATTACCAAGTTATTTATACAGTGCTGACACTGGAAGCACATGGTGCCAAGTCTGCAAATTTAATTATCAGACCTGGGCATATGGTTATTTACATATATACATATACTCATATACCCTGTGAAGGGCTAATAAATAGAATTTACAATGAACTCAAGTGAATCAGCAAGAAAAAAAATGACCCCATTAAAATGTGGGCATAAAACATGAAGTTTTTCAAAAGAAGAAAGACAAGCCAATTAAAAATAAAATGCTTAATGTCACTAATAATCAGGAATATGCAAATCCAAACCACCATGAGATTATCGCCTTACCCCAGTTCAAATGGCTTACATTAGAAAGTCCATAAACAATAGATGCTACCATGGACGTAGAGAGAAATGAATGCTTATGTGCTGTTGATGGGACTGCAAATTAGTATAACCTCCATGTAACAAACAAAATAAATGCCGATTCCTCGAAGAACTTAAAGAAGACCTATCATTTGATCTAGGAATCCAACTACTGGGTATTTGTCCAAAAGAAAATGAGTCCTTTTATCAAAGAGAGACTTGCATTTGAGTGTTTACTGCAGCACAATTCACAATTGCAAAGATGTGTAATCTATCCAAATGCCCATCAATTCATGGGTGGATTAACAAAATGTGAGATATGAATACCTTGGAATATTCCTGACACATAAGAAAAGATGAATTCGTGCCTTTTGTACCAATTTGGGTGGCTGTGGAGGCCGTTATCTTAAGTGAAATATTAAAAGAATGGAAAAAAGAAACACTACTCTACATTACATTGGGACTAACCAATGAGCGCCATGTACACAAAGGGCAGTAAAAGTTAGTGCAAACCCAGCAGGAGGGAGGGGAAAGGTGGAGATGAGTGAACCTACCTAACAGGTGCGATGAACGCAATCTGGGGAGTAGGTTGACTATTAGCCTTGGCTCAAGCATTGCAAAAATGATCCATGCAACCACGAACATTTATACCCCTGTAATAATTTGAAAAACAACTTCATAGATAAAATGTTAATAGTATGAGCTACATTTAGATAACAGCAATTAATACAAGAAAACGTGATAGGCTTATAGAATATTTGTTTTTAATGACAATACCTGAAGTCAAGTCTAGAGGCAGAAAGAAAGGTGGGCAGGTGTGTAGATATATAGGTAGAATCTCAACTCTAAAAGTGTGGGTGAGATCTTTAGAATATACAATTACCTGAAATCATACATAGGAAACTCACAGTGCATTTGAGATGGCCGTTCTATCGAAAGCACTCACACCTTGGATTAAAAGAAACTGTAACTATATGTGATCAAAAAGCAAAATTAATGTTCCACCAATATCATAGTGGTAATAAATGGAATGAAAGGGTTACTTGGTCTCCATGGCGGGAATATTCTCCAATTACCTCCTCAGTTGTGGCCCCCAAAAAATTATAGGAAAAGAAAACCATCCTAGAAAGTGGAGCTAAAACTGGGGATTATCGGGGATCTGCCTTTAAACATGAAAAAAGAAGCTTAAACCAGTACACCAACTAAACACAGGGTAGATAAAAGTGAAAATATTTGTCTTGTAATATTGAGGTACAGCACCAGCATGTAATGGATGAGAGTCTTGGTGAGGTACAGCACCAGCGTGTATGTGTTCTGTTTACAGGAAGAAAGCAGGTATCTGTGGACGAGACACAACAGAGCAAATTACTATTGAGTAAAGAGCCACTTTCCTCCCTTCTCAGGAAGAATCTCCTTCTCTGAAAGTATGATTTTCTACTTAACCAGGTAATTTGATTTGTCTCATGAATCATGTGTAGAAGTGGCATAAGCAGAGATTTTAAATGAAGCTTGCAATTTGGCTTGCTGTCTTTTGCTCCACTGGTCTTCAATAAAAAGAGAAGCTTTGGCCCCTTAAGCCTGAACACACTTGAAAAAGATCTGAATTCCTATCAACTGGAGCGAAGCCCTGCCAAACCCAGCCAAGCCCATCTAAATCCCAGCCTGAAGCAAAACTGCTCCAAGGGAACTGCAGACAGAAGGCAAGAAAAATAAATGTGTTTGATACAAACCACTGGTTTTTAGGGTACTTCATTATTGTGTCAATAGTTGATTTAATAAGGCAAAGATTTCCTGTTCTCCGTGAAGTATACTTAAGGGTAAAATTCGTATAACATTTGAAAATTCAAGATGGAACGCTTCAGTAAATATTTATGTTGTTATGTCTGACTAACTTTAGTTAGGAATACAGACAGTCATTTTTGTAGGAGTAACATTTCCCTTAGCGACTACAAGGTCTGACAATTAAGTTCGGGGACTCATCCCAGGAAAAGTGCTACATACCTCATTGTTGAATGTCACTATAGTCACCTTCAAAGTACTATCCTTGAAAAGCTATGCACTGATGCCAGCCTCTGGTCTACTCTTCAAAGCCAGATGTCAGGTCCATTCCAGAAAAAGAGCTCCAAAATTGTTTTGAAGTGTGGACTCAGCACTGGTATACTGAGTAGTTTGTCAAGGGGGGTGTTTTGAAGGCAGGCAGGACTTTTTCTAGAATGAGTTCACGGACTTCACTGTTCCAACATGTATACTCTGTTGCTAATTATATTTTTGTCATTATTTTAAATGAATGAATTTAATCGTCATCATAATATTATATTTATTTCGTCTCTTAGTCTCTTTTGCGCAGCTACAACAATGGTACAAACTAGGGAACTTAGAACTTTTTTTGGCTCCTTGTTCCAGAAGCTGGGAAGTTCAAACTGAGGGTCTGTTATCTGGGAGGGACCTTCCTGCTAAATCACCCCATGGCAAGATAGACAAAGACCTAGTAAAAGAGCAAGAAATCAAACACAGAGCTTCAAGTTCTTTAATATTTGGCCTTTACACAAGCATAAAAGTGAAACTCTGATGCCCTAAACACCTCTCATTAGATCCCATTTTCCAAGACAGTTGCTTTAGGGATTAAATTTCATACACCTTCTTTTGGGGGGACACTTTTAAGCCACAGCATCATCTAAGAAGGTATAGCAGCTTAGTGGTTACATGGTAGTTGATAACTGGTCTGTGGATCACAGTAAAGTTAAACTGAGCATGGGTTTAGCATCGCCCATTTATGATACAGAAGTTTAGATCCTACAATTTTAGAGGGCACTACAACAGATGGAGATAGTGGAATAATTATTTTTAGAATTCTCTTTCAGTATTCACTTTTGGAAATACTAAATGGGGTTATAACTTCTATTTGTAAGGAAAAAAGTTAAATAGAAAATATTTGTTTCATTTCTTATGTAAATAAGTCCCAATTTATTTCATGCAAAATAGTCACACCTATATCCTATCTAAATTTGGCACTGGCTGCATTTATATCTGATGTAAGTTGTGGTGGTACCACCGAATATTGGGACTTTGTATCTTAATTAACATGGGCCGAAGAACTTAATGGTAATGTACCTATGATGATGGTAGATTATCAGTGGGTTAAATAGAATTGTGTCAGCATAAATGTTGGCTGTGAAGGTTTTATCATATATCATATCTCCCTTTGTCTATTTCATGTAAAATAGAGATTTCTCATTCTTAGATGCAGTGCGCATAAAGGGATTTTCTATAAAGTTGCTACTCTTGCTGTTATAACACCTTTATTTAAGTAAAAACAATGTTCCTTCACTTTAAACTTTAATTAAAATCTGTAGTTTTTCCTTTATATTCAGATATATAATCTTAAGCCCCTAAAAATGAAGAAATCTTAAAGGCTTTAATTAGCTTAAGAGAAAACAGAAGTAATGGCTGACATTATCCTGCAGGATAGATGGAGTTAAATTGCATATAGGAAGAACTAAATAATATGCTTTATAACTGGCTTGGGAGGACCTAAACTTTTATACCACACGATACTGTTTTATTGACATAAGGAAATATTAATTCTTTTGGAAGGGAACAAAGCCATCAGACTTGTATATTGGAAAATATATCTTATAACAAAGTGAATGATACATTTGTAGATAAAAACTGGATACAAAGGGACCAGGTGGGAATTGATCACAATTCAAGCACAGTTAAAGAAGGCTTAGTGCCATTGACAATATAAATATTTAATAATATGAATTCTGTTATTTGTTTCATTCAAAAGAACTTTTCATAGGAGCAGAAGAGAGGAATGGGGGAGAGAAAAATAGATGATATTGGATTCTCAGGAGATTTAATTTAAGAGAAGGATGAAGTGGCAATGTGGATGCAAAAGAAAAATTCTGAAAAAAACCATTTGCATATTTCTTAAACATCTAACATGCAGGTTAACTTTATTGTCAAAAAATATGTAAGCATGAATTTAAAAGAATTTCACTGATGTTCTTCATGCATTCAAAAGCATTCAATCCAACCATATATTCTGTAAGTATGAGTTTAAGCCCTATTGTAATTTACCACAATTCATGATGTGAAGTATTCATATGCTAATTGTCTTGAATAATATTTTAAATGCATATACACTAAAAAACTTTCACAATTCTGATTTTATATATTAATTATATACATATTTTTCCAACTTAAATGATTAAACTACATAAAAACCTTTTAAGTTAAAAATTATGAGTTGTAGATAATTTCTGACACATTAGTACCCATTATATTTCAATTTGGTTAACTTTAATACTCTTGAATTAAATCCATTTCAAGGACCAACATGAAGTAGTGGAGAAAAGAGAAACTTGGTACACTGTTGGCGGGAACGTCCACAGGAATAGACATTACTGAAGCCAGTAGACAAGTTGCTAAAGAGGACTGAAAATACCTCAGGGAGAAGAATCACCACCTAGTAAAGACATCTTCATTCCTTGGATCATTATTCACAATAACCAACATGAAGAAATGATTTAATGCCCATGGATGAATATGGTGTGTGTGTAATGAAATATTATTCAGTTTTAAAAAAAGAAGATACTGACATTTACTGCAATATGGATGGACCAGGAGGACTTTAGCTAAGTAAAATAAGCCAGATACTGAGGGGAAAATTCACAATATTTTGTGGACATGTGGAACTTTTAAAAAGAGCTCATATACAGCCATAGATAATGAAGTGGTGATTACTAACAGTGGGTGCAAGTGGTACGGGAGAGGAAATAGAAGATGGGGATCAAAGAATACAAAATGACATAAAATTAGGCAAAGAAGAGTTATCAGTTTTAGACTCTAAACAAGCTAGAGATGTAAGGTAAAACATGTTAACTAAAGTTAATAAAGTGGCATTGTATTTTTATTAAAATGTAAAGTTTTTGCTAAATAACTAGATTTAAGGTACTTTAGTCACCAAACAGTAACTATGCAAGTAGATATGTTAATAGGCTTCACCATAATAACCATTTTACTATCTATTTGTATCCCATAACATCAGATATACCAAACACATTTTTTTTAAGAAGAAGGACTAAGTTAAGGGGTGCAATAATTTTCATTTTTATTTATGGCTGTGCAAAAGTTCATTCACCAATACCTGAAGACATTCAGTAAATAATTAATAATAAACCGCATTGGCTAGTTTTTTTAATGCATTGATATTTGTTGTTGTTGTTGTGTTTGGATTCAATCTGATTGCTTTTTATCTGATAACTCTTCTTTGTCTATTTGGTATGCATTTCAGATGAAAATAATCTACTGGTTGTTTTATACGATCCTAATGTTTATCTGATTATTGTTAATCAGCTGAAAAAAATCTTAATAAAATCTATATAGTAAGAATAATTGTGTGTAAAAGGAAGGGAGGTATTCAGAGAGATTAAATAGATATATGGATAGACAAATAGATAGATAAATAGATGGATAGATAAATAGATAGATGGACAGGTAATAGATGGATGGATGGATGGATGGGTAGATAGATAGATAGAGCTATTTCACGGTGATAAGATCACAAAGATCTGTTTCTTACTTCACATCAGCAAATGATTCAGAGACCTAAACTTATTAAGCTTTTTTAAAATGAAAAAGTTGGCATATATCTACTGACTCATTTATGAATCTAAATGCCAATGTATTTTCAATAGTCAGAATAATAGCACTTGTTAATGAAATTATACTCGTCCAATTGTAAAGGAAGTTCCATTTTCAGAGGCTATGAAATATTGAACCAAACCCAAATTACATTGAACTAAACACTGAACCACACTAAGTGCTAATTATTACTGAATTTTATGTATGAGGAAACTGATGTGACTTTCTGAGATCACAGTAAATGTCTGAGCCCAGACTTTGTACCTTCAAACTTTCAGTTACATTTTCCTTACATGAAAGGACATCATATTCTTTAACAAAGAAATACCCATGTCCTCCAGTTATACTAAGTTATATTAGTGTAACCCAATTATAATTGTTAGTCTAAAATTTTTCCATATAGTAACATTGTAAAATATTTGGTCTCATACATATTGATTCCAAACTAACTCTCATAAAACTTTTTGATATGGTCATTTTTGATGTAAGTAACATTTCAGTTATTTCAGGTTATAGATTTTAATCATATTTCTAAATCCTTTCTGAGACTACATCCTCTTCCCATTGATTGAATTCCAAAAATAGCGTATTAATTACAGATACTAAGGCTGTTAATATTTCTTATTTTCCTAAACAAAGAACTAGGTAATCCAACATCTCTTCCTTGTAATTTATGTTCTCACTCTTCATTTTAAGGAAATCATGCAAAAAATTTTCCTTCTAAGTGTTCTTCTACAACATACACCCAGTCAATTATAACTCATAAAATCTTTTTTTTCTTCTATGAACAAATATATCTCTTTTAAATTTCTATTTCCTGGCATTTATTTCTTGTATTTTTTTTTTTCTGAAGAAGATCTAACTCTCTCTCTCTCTTTGATTTTCTTCAATTCTTTTTCAACACAAAAGCCAATATGTCAGCTATCAATCATCCCATATAAATAACATGAAAACTGTCAAACTGGCTTTCCACTGTTAAAAGGGATGAATTATTTCTACCCTTATCAGACAACAACCCCTACATTTTTGCTGCTACCTTGCCAACTTCAAAATTTGACCCCCTGTATTTGTTCCCCTGTATTTTATTATTAAATTCTATATCTTTCTCTGCCATTTTTGTCAATATTTAACAACTATTTAATATTTTATAACTTAAAAAAAGAAAACTCACTCATTCACAAATATCAATACACTTTATCATCTTCCCCACCTTGGTCTCCACCCCAAGTAGTTGACAAGTATGCCCTACATCAACAATTCTCTTGATCTTTGGTTTCCAAAAAGGAGTCCAGACGAAAATGGAGGAGTTTTCTTTTACTGAAGATCTCTGCTCCTTCTGTTCATTTGTGAATTATCTTAATTTAAGAATGTCAAGTGTTCCTTGATTAAGTCAGTGAAGAAGTATTTGATGCGTGGAAAATATCAGGAAGGTAGACCCACAAAGTGGAAAATCTGGGAGAAGGTTGCTTACATCTTATGGATTACTGGACTAACTCCTCTTCCAGGTAAATGGGAAATGGGTAACCCATGGCATCTGATGACAACACCCTAGGTTGAATTATTACCATTTGTAGCATAGGAAGTATCCAGGATGGAAGAGAAAGCACTGAGAGGCAGAGGCCATGATGCTGATTTGTTAGGAACACAGTAGTGGTAACTTCTCATTTCTTTCAGGCAATGGAATTAGTCCTTGGCTCACTGAAATCTCAGATGACAAATCTGTATTCCCTGAATCTATGAAAAAATTCAGTCCAAAGAGACTTGATTAATATATTTTATTGACTTTGGTTATTTTTCTCACCCCTCTCCTTTTAATATAAATCTAATTATGTCCCGTTCTGCTTCAAAATCTTTCCAAGTTTGTCATTGCAATTAGAATACCGTTCAAACTTCCTCCCAGGGTTTTCACCTCAACTTGGGCCCTCCATTACGTCAGATGGATGGAGCACATTTCTTTCTTTCCTTTGAATGTCCTGAGCTTTATCATCTGCTCCATTTGATTGGAATGTTCTTCCCCCTACTCACATAATTAGGAACTCTGTATAGCGATTTTTCAGGGTTTGGGTCTCAGCCTAACATACTGCTTCATTAGAGAAGGACTCTCACGTAGACACTTATTTTAATCACAGGATCATTTCCATTGTTCTCTTGTCAATTATTTTCTGAAAACGTTAATCTGTGTGCATAGTAATTAATTTATGTTCTTCCTTTTCCCCTCAAAGTAAAAGCAAAAGAATACAGAAGAGATGGTAGACATCTTCTTTGCCAAGTTCCATGCTGTTTTGATAGCTTCTGGATTAGGGCCTAGGGCAGAGTAAACTCTCAAAGCTGGTTGAATAATTGAAGGAGAATGAAGTCAGATAAACAGGCCTCATTTGTCTCTACTGAAAACTAAACACTATTTATAATATGTGTTATGATAAAAGTTGTGTCATCCTGTGTAGTAACTTATGAACAGCATTGAGGATTCATAGGTTGAGCTGTATAGCCTATCATTGCAGATTTGTGAGCTGCATTTCTTTTTTGAGAGTCAACAACCTACATTTCAAAAATATTAAATCAACAAGATGTTGTCTGGCTAAAAATAAAATTCTATACAATGAAACAATGAACTGAGGAAGTTTCAACTTCTTTATTAATGCATCCTTAGCAATAGGGTTACTTTAAATATCTTTTGTAACTCATGTTACAATTAGACCACAACACATATATTAAAATTACCTTCAAAAAGCCTTTTGGAAGACACACTTTACAAATTACAAGCAATAAAATGACTGACATATCCAATTCAACAGTCATTTTCATATTATCTACCCAGAAATAAATGCCTATTGAAAGAATTAAAAAGACTTTTTAAAAAAGTTTCCAGGTCATTTGTTAAGGATTCATTAGAATAATGCTTTTTAAGAGCAAAGGCCAAAGTGAGCTGCCTGATCTTTACTTCCAATACATATTAAATGTTTCAGAGAAATATTATTGATAAATTTTATTTAACATAAACTGCCAAGTGATCAAAAAGTCACTAAGTGATTTTCTTACCTATAATGCTGTGAATCGTACAATTCTGGAATCACATCAATGTGGTTTAATTTAAAATAACATCTTGGAAGTGAGTATAGAATAGTGAGTATACAACAATGTTTTATAAAGTATGGAATAGTTAAGGACTATTGTTAGGCTGCAACGTTCACTAGGGGGTGAAATTGGGCAAGATCTTGCTTAGCCTTTTTATACCATAGTTTTATCTCTTGTAACATGAGAATAATTAGGCTCACTACAACATAGGGAAATTTTGAGGTTTTGAATGTGCTATACATAAAAAGCTAAGGATTGTTCATGGACCATGGTTAGTACAGCACAGATGTTGGCCTTGGTAGGTATATGTATTACAGGATGAGCACTCTATACTCGAGTTCAGAAGTGCTTTGAATCTCAGATTTTTGCAGATTTTGGAATATTGCACACACACTATGACACATTTTAGGGGTGGTACTCCTATTATACATATAGCATGAAGGTAATTTTACCAGATATTTTTTGATAATTTTGTGTATAAAAAAACCTTTGGTAATGGTTTGGCTGAAACATGCCACATAAAGGTGGGAAAGGAATTGTGCACTGTGATGTCCTATCAGCATTCAAAACTTTCTGATTTTGAAGTATTTTACATTTTGGATTTTCAGATTAGGGATGTTCAAACTCTATTATTGATTAATATTATTAATTAATTAATTAGTATTAGTGGAAGAAGTAGAAAAAATAAAATGCTATCATTATAGTAAAATGCTATCACTAGCACTCACTCAAGCCAGATAGGGCCCGATGAGCTTGTTAGACAACACTTAAATGGAAACATAAATTGCAGGGGAGAAAAGTTTATTCTTTTTCATTTCTTTTCTTTTTTCTTTGTAACAACTTTGTTTCATTTCCCTCCTGAGCTACTTCACTTAGAATAATAGCCTCCGGTTCCACCCAAATTGCTGCAAAAGATACTCTTTCTTTCTAGTTTATGGGTAAGTAATATTCCATGGTGTGTGTATGTGCATAAAATAATTTATACACACACACATAATATATATGTATCTCACATTTTCTTTATTGATTGATAGGCACTTAAAATAATTTCATGTCATTATAATTGTTAATTCTGCTTCAATAAACCAAGGCATGCAAGTATCTCTTCAATATAATGAATTATTTTACATTGGGTAACTATACAGTTGTGAGATTACTGAGTCAAATGGTAGATCTACTTTTAGTTTTTTGAGGAAGCTCTATATTGTTATTCTTTTTTTTTTTGAGACAGACTCTCACTATGTCGCCCTCGGTAGAGTGCTGTGGTGTCACAGCTCACAGCAACCTCAAACTCTTGAGTTTAAGCAATTCTCTTGCTCAGCCTCCCAAGTAGCTGGGATTATAGGCACCTGCCACAATGCCCGACTATTTTTTGTTGCAGTTGTTGTTGTTTAGCTGGCCCAGGCAGAGTTCAAATCTGCCAACTTCGGTGTATGTGGCTGGCGCCATAACCACTGTGCTAAGAGTGCCAAGGCTACATTGTTATTCTTAAAGCTTATGCTACTTTGTATTCTCACCCAAAGTGCATGAATGTTCCCAACATCTATTTTTTTTTTACTTTTTAATTAATGGCCCATCTCACAGGAAGAAGGTGGTATCTCATTGTGGTTATAATTTTCATTTCCTTGATGATTAATCATGTTGAGCATGTTTTCATGTGGTTTTTTTTTTTTTTTGGCTATTTGTATATTTATTTTTGAAAATGATTTTTTTCATGTTGTTTGCCCATTTTTCAATGAGATTTTTTTTCTTGCTTTTTTTATGAGTTCCTTGTAGGTTCTGGATATTTTAACTTGGTGGACTTATAGTTTACAGATGTTTTTGCCCATTTTGCAAATTGTCTGTTTACTTTCTTCATTACCATCATCTGCCAATT
>CAUYON010199729.1:0-21803 GCA_963573935.1 Arctocebus calabarensis
GGCGCCTGTAGTCCCAGCTACTTGGGAGGCGGAGGCAGGAGACTCGCTTGAGCCCAGGAATTGGAGGTTGCTGTGAGCTGTGATGCCAGGGCACTCTCTCCAGGGTGACAGCTTGAGGCTCTGTCTCAAAAAAAAAAAAAAGAGTAGGTACTCCTTCCAGTCATTACCCTGGTACAGTGGGCAGAGCAGACGTGCTGCTGTGCACGCAGAGCCAGGAAAGGCACACACCTCGTAAACTCTCTCCTCTGGGCTCAGGCTTTCTCCTCCGCATTGCCTCCTTTACCCCAAAGTTTTATCTCTTTATTAAAATGTTCTTATTTGTAGATAGATTGATGTTAATTTGTATGTGACAAATGATCTCTAAGAAATCCCTCTTATAGAGGATAGACATTGACTACTTTTCAACTAAAAATGTTGGGTTTAGGTAGGTGGTTGTAATCGTTACATCTGGCCTACGTCAGGCCCTTTGTGTTCCTATGTGATAATACAAATAGTATCTCCTTCATGATTAAAGTTATTTTTAAGGCTGTCAGAAAATTTGTTGCTTTTATCCCCCATTGCAGGCTCTTGTTCTTACATAAACTTTTAAACTGTACTGCTGAATGTCATGACATTATTTTGTCATGAGGCTTCTAATGAAGATAGTATTGTTACATAACCTAATAATTTTGTGTTTAAGTCTGCAGCAAAAAACCGCAAACAACAAACCTATAATTTTACATTGATAGGCAATGAGAGAGAGAAAGAGATGCATCACTGCACATTGGTTAAACACGGTCTTGAAGAAGAAGAGAATGGTGCCCCCTCACCGAGCCCTTCACTTCCCAGTGGCGTTCCCACCGGGAGGGAAGCCATGTTCCCAGCATGTAAGGCAGAGGCCTTTTATTTCGATGCATTTTTTTTTTTTTAATCATTCTTCTGCTTTGGCAGATAATTGTGTACTAACATATTGGCACACGTGCTGGCTTCTGAGTCAGTGGTTTTCTGGGTAATTGTTCCTGGTTTCTGTGTGCCTGCTCGTTAAGAAATAACTTTGTTTTATTCCCATGGAACGGACACAGTTTTCTGCATACAGTAGATATTTAATGTGTGCTGTAGTCTTTGACACTGTTGGTAATCCAAAAATAAATCAAGTGTTTTGCACCAAAGGCAGAACTATATAGAATTGTGGGTTCTCCCACTCAAGTGATCCCTAAATTGGGATCAGTGAGGGAGGAGGAAGAACTGCCTCGTGTGCGTACGTGTGGTTAATAAAATAACTGAAAATTATCCGGGCAATGTCAGGTTAACACAAAAAAGGTTTTCCTAAATCTGTCCCTTCATGTTTATTCTTTTTGTTCCTACCACTAAGGCTATTAATGTAGTATTTTTACTGTTAATAAAATTCTAGTCTTGTCATTGGAAGGAACGATATTACCAAAAGTGTCCCCTAACGTCGAAGAAATAATGAAAAAAAATACACCTATAAAACAACTAAGTGGAAGCAATAGTACTTGACTCTAATAGTTTCTTTTTTCCTTAGATTATTTCTGTGACTGGGTTTGTTGATAGTGACAGAGATGACCTAAAATTAATGGCGTATTTGGCAGGTGCCAAGTATACGGGTTACCTGTGCCGCAGCAACACCGTTCTCATCTGTAAAGAGTAAGCGTCTCTCGTACCTCTCTGACCTTTACTGTACTCACAGTATGGTGCTATTCCGCAATCCCTGTTTCTTATGTCATGGTTTGGTGGAATGAATTTGATTGTGGAAATCAAAATCTGGTAAAAGTCTGGTAATGATAGTCATGATAACCTTAGCAGAAATACTGCTGAAATGTTTGAATTAATGAAATTAAATGAATTAATGAAATTTGAGTTACAGGCATTAGGGAACAGGAAGCAGGTGAGAGCGGGACTGGTGCAGTCTTCTGGTCCTTCTGACCTTGCGCCTTGAAGTGCATTCACTCCGGTTAGGAGAAAACGTTTTATTGGCTTTTGTTGAAAATAAATATAAATTTAGACTGCAGACAAAGCTAACATTTCATAAATGTGTTTTCTCCCCTGTCCGAAAAGACCAACTGGGCTAAAGTACGAGAAAGCCAAAGAGTGGAGGATACCCTGTGTCAACGCGCAGTGGCTTGGGGACATCCTCCTGGGGAGCTTTGAGGCGCTGAGGCAGGTTCAGTATAGTCGCTACACCGCCTTCAACCTACAGGACCCGTTCGCCCCTACTCAGCATTTAGTTTTGAATCTGCTAGGTAAGTGCGCCCTACGTGCTGTCTTAGAAGCGGCCAACCGCCATGCCTGGCTGCGTCTTCTGTTCACTTCTTGTTTCCTTTCCACACTCTTTCCTCCTCCTCCCTGCTGTGTTCAGGGTTTGTTATTGCATTTTGCTTTTAAAGATAGAGATATGGTATTTTGGTATTTTGCCTTTGGAGATGGAAGGAACTCTCAAAAGACCCTTTAGTCTTGTCTCTCAAGCCAGTTATCTTGTGTGAGAATGTCCCCCACCTTATGGAACAGCCCCTGCGTGTCTCGAATTGACTCGCTGTTGCGCCTGGAATGTCCTCGTGCCTCGTGTGGTCAGCAGGCGGACGTCTGCTGCCACTCCACCTTCCCAGCAGACACTCCTCCTTAAGGGATTACTGTCCCCATTATAGATACTGCAACTCTGGAGTTTAATTAGGCCTGGCCCTGTGACCACAGGGTAAGCATGCTGGTCCCTTCTCTCCACCACCTCTTGTCATAATTGGTGTGATAGAGACCAGACTGCGATTCCCAGAATGGGACACAGTCCTAGAAATGTGGAACCAGACAGCACACAGTGGGACTGAGTACTGTTGATTTAGAAACAGTGTCTGCCTTCTTGTCTGCTGCTGACTTTCTTAGTGCTACTTTGTATTGATGATGCACAGTAAACTAAGCATCAAGATCGCTCCCTCCCAGGAGTGGCCTGCTTGCCTCCCCTATCTTGCAGTAGAAAACTATTATAAATCTAAGTATAGAGCAGTGGTTCTCAACCCCTAATGCCGCGACCCTTTAACACAGTTCCTCATGTTGTGGTGACCTCCAACCATGAAATTATTTCATTGCTACTTCATAACTGTAATTTTGCTAGTGTTACGAATTGTAACATGAATATCTGATATGCAGGATGTATTTAGGCAACCCCTGTGAAAGGTTGAGAACAGGTTGAGAACCACTGATATAGAACATGGCAGTTAAGTTTATCCCTATTGGCTCGGTGCCTGTGGCTCAAGCAGCTAAGGGGCCAGCCACGTACACCTGATCTGGCAGGTTCGAATCCAGCCCAGGCCCGCCAAACAACAATGACGGCTAAAACCAAAAAATGTTGTGGCGGGTGCCTGTAGTCCCTGCAACTTGGGAGGTGGAGGCAGGAGAATCACTTGAGCCCAGGAATTGGAGGTTGCTGTGAGCTGTAATGCTACAGAACTCTATCCAGGGTGACAACTTGAGGCTCTATCTCAAAAAAAAAAAAAAAGTATTCCTATTAAACACTTGTGGCTGAGCTACCTACGTTTCTAGGACTATCAGCCTCAGAGGAGGCTTTTATAAGAATGCTTTTCTGTTTAAACAATGATTGTGAAAAATAATCTGTTTCTCTCTTTAGATGCTTGGAGAGTTCCATTAAAAGTGTCATCAGAGTTGTTGATGGTAGGTCAAATTAATAACCTTACTTTGGATAGACTATGCCTTTAAAACGTGTAGGGATGTATTTTTAAATTAAAATTCTTTTACTAATTTGTTAACATGACAGATGGAAGTTGTGTCTTCTCACTTGTCATCGCATTTATCCCAGGCTTGTTTTTCCCTTGGTTGTTGATATGATTGTCATTTGTTTACAGACATATGAGGGGCATTATTTGCTTCAAAGAGCTACACGATTGTTTAAAGAATTGGAGAACAGAAAGAGGATGAGGTGACTTCTTGTTTTTCATGGGATAGAAAGGCAAGAACTTTGAGAACTATTAGAAGCAATAGACCCATCCCCCACTTGAGGCCCAGTTCTGGGTGTTCCAGCTTGGGGGTGCAGCACACTGGTTGAGGTCTCTGACGGGACGCTTTTCAGGATAGGCCATTCTGGGAGTCTGACTGCCAGTGGTGGTTAGTTAGGAGACAAGGAGGGGCTGTCTAGTGCTCCTGTGCAAATGTGAGGAGGAGAACCTGAGTTGTGTTTTCTGCTGTTCTTCAGTATTAGTATGTTTTAAGTTACAGACAGGACCATTTCAGTAATTTTCATTCTCAGCTTTTCTCTGCAAGTACTTGTCACTGACTGCACATCACTACTGTGATAGCTGGTCAATTGGAGTGTAATTTAAAGGCTTAACTTGTTCATGGTGCCACATATATCAACTCTTATTTAAATGGGCGTCCGTGTCACGTGCCCAGCAGTTTTCAGTGCGTTTCCACCATATACAGAGGGAGTGTAAGGTGTGTGCCACTTGAACAGCTGAGGAGAATGTTGTCATCAAGGTTACAGCCAGCGCCTAAGCCTGTGTTCTGATTGTTGATCCTCTGACTCCTTTCACACATCTCATCTGGAAGCTGCTGCTAATGGTCCCGAGTCTTTCAGGAAGCCTGAATACAGGGTGTCCATAAAGTTCATGTCCAATTTACTATGTTAAACTCTATCTCCCTCCCTCCCACATTGCTTGCATTTGTTAGGTAAAGTCCCTCTTGTATTGTGTCCCGCCCCCGAGAGTGTCACCCACTGTGTTAAACTATTTCAAATTGTATGTGAACTCTGTGTCCACCCTGCTTACAGGGCAGTGTCTTATTAATGACTAACGATAACCAGACCAGGTTATACAGATATTTTTCCTAGCTTAAACTAGTCATTATGATTTTAATAAAACACACAGAAGCCGAAGCAGGTGTTCTCTGCGGATCCTCCTTTAGAACTATGGATTGCTCCTTGGTACGGCATCATCCTCGTATAGTTGTGTTCCAGGCTGCAGAATGCGGGCCAAGAAGGCAGCTTGCACCCTGGCTGGGACCGCGTCTTTGCCTTCGTGTGGACTGCTGTGCAGCAGAGCGGTGCCTCCCAGCCGTCTGCTGAGCTTCTGGGGATGGAGAAGCCTTTTAGAAGTACTCAGAGTTACTTTTAAACTACATGAGCAGTGGGAGCATTTGGATGAGAGAAAAGAGATGGCAGCTGGGCTTGGTGGCTCATGCCTGTAATCCTGGCCCTCTGGGAGGGTGAGGTGGATGGGATTGCTTGAGCTAGGAGTTTGAGACCAGCCTGAGCCAGAGCAAGACCCCATCTCTCAAAAACTAGCTAGGCATCCTGGTGGGTGCCTATACACCCAGATACTCAGGAGGCTGAGGCAGGAGGATCACTTGAGGCCAAGAGTTTAAGGTTACTTGTGAGCTGTGACGACACCATTGGCACTCTACCCAGGGAGACAGAGTGAGAGTCTGTCTCAAATAAATAAATGAATGAAATGTTAATTTTTACTGCGAAGAGTTGTTCATAAGATAAGCACACACTAGTTCAATTTTGTATCTTAGTGTGTGTGTGTAAATTTGCTGCAGGTACCCCGAGCCAGGAACACTTGAGGTTTCATACCAGTTTGATTCTGGCTGTTAATTCTCATATGACTGTAGGACTTCCTACTAAATGTCCATCAGCGAGCCTGTGCTGTCTGTGGAACTTTATCATTTTCTTCAGAACGATAGAGAATGACAAATGAAATTTCTGGTCAAAAGATATTAATGTACAATTGAAGGATTAAAGTTTTGCAATAACTCAGCTATGAACCGTGGGTTAGAAAGAAGGGGATATTGTCCCTGTTAGTTTAGGTGACAGAAATTCATGGCAGTTTCTGAGGCCAAGCTGAGAAGGTGATCGCCAGCTTCCCTCCCAAACCAGACTCTAACATGGTGGAGTCTCCGGGAGTCAGTCTCTCGGTGGCTTCGATCACACACGGAGGCGGGTTTGCCTTTCTTGTCTCTCCTGCCAGTGTTTCTGCCCTTGCTACCAGTGAGTGCTAATTTGGAGACTTAGATTTACCGTGACCTTTGGAAGTGGAGGGTTGAGAGATGGTCTTCTGTTAAGGAAGTGATGAAAGGTGGAGATAAACCTTCCTGCACATTATTATAAAACTTGACCCTCTGTGTCTGACGGACAGGTGGGTTGCGTGCACTTCCTGTGCACACTTTTGTATTTGTTGTGGTTGTGTGATAGCAATAATATTTAGGAAACGTAAGTTATATTTAAGGTAAATTAATAAGATTGAGAGAGAGGTCCTTCAAATGGTAAGACGGGAGCAAGTGTCTTTCTGAAAGAACCTCAGAGTTTAAAGACTGAGGGCAGAGTTGAGGTGCTTTCCGCAGCGGCCCTCACGGGTCCGGGCCTCCTCCTCTCCTGGCTGGCTCGGCCTCTGCTCCAGGCTCAGGGGTGGAGGTGGGCGTGTTCCTGAGACAGCACGGTGTCCAGCTCTCAGCACCATCTGATTGTTAGTAGCAACTTCCCGAAACCTTAGAGGTGGAATTTTGGTTTTACCGATAGTCTTTTGGGGTTGTGTAATTGCAGTGATTGTGTTTTCCACTTTGTAAATTGGGACACAGGACAAATAATTTGAAACAAAATTGGTCCTGAGCAGTTCAGAGTGAAGGACTGCATGTGTAACATGAGCTGAGGAAAGAAAGGGCCGGAGATATTTCAGGAATGGAGGGGCTTTGGTGAGGAAGAGGCGGAACACACACGTGAGGCGGAGCTTCTCCCGCATGTGCTAGTCACCAGCCCAGGTGAGCACCCAGAGGTGCTGCAGGGAGAACGGGGTCCTCGTGTGCCACTCAGTAGCTCCATTATTTGACACGAATCTCTCGGAAGCTACTGTATTACTGTATTAATTAAAGTAGAAAATATTTTTCTTACAGGGTGGAAGACTACCTCCTAAAACAAAACAAAGTGAAGTAACTAATATCCAGCCTTCTTCCAAAAGAGCCAGGTATGAATAATAACCTAACATTTTTATGCTCAGCTATCTTTCAGAGGTCTGTTTTGGAAAATTGTTGGCAATTAGGGAAAGTTTCTAAGGATTTAAAAGCGTTTGCCTTTTGCTTCATAGCTATTGTGATATGTCTCATTTTATTGCTGAAAATAGTTTATAATAACATAGGCCTTTACACACAGGGCGCCCATAAAGTTTGTGGGCAGTTTGAAATAGTTGTAAATTTTAAATTGCACATGAACTTCATGGACACCCTGTATGTTTTTATTTAAAAAAATTTTAAGCAGCACTTTATCAGAACTCCCCCCCACCTAGCCCCCATATGTAAAATAGAAGCTTCTACTGTAGAAATGGGGCGGCAGGTGTAGAACCAGCTGGGAGGTGCCCCCTAGAGCTCCAGGGCACTGATGAGGAATCCTACTGGGTGGGGGGCTTGGATCTGCCAGTTGTCATGGGACAAAATAGTATTATTAGCCTTGCCATGGTGGGAAAAAGGATCTAAGACCTTTTGGAAGGCCATATCCACGGCCCGCAGCACCTGTGTGTGTTGTTGCCTTGTGGTGTGGGGGTTTAGATGTGTATCTTTGTGTCTCGATGAAGCCCTGCTGGTTACTTAGTAAGTGAGCAGAGCAGAGCAGGCGCACACCCAGTCCAGTCCTCTGGCGTCCAGAAACTTCTGCTTCCAAACTGGACCTGGTGAGACGCAGCTGCTTGGCTGGTCTGCAGTAGCTCCTCTCCTGTATTTCCCTCCTTGCATTCCACATACTGAGCTTTTGACTTTGTAGTAAAATCCTAATGTGTGATATTTTTTAAGGCTGTGATCAAACTGCTACAAATAAATTTTTCCTGGACCATCTCATTTAAATATACGCTAAAAAGGACACATAAAGGACGAAAAGGCTTAATTGAACGTGTGTGCTTGAATAAAACAGCCTGTTTTACACCCTCCGGAGGAGACAGAGGACTAGAATTAAGAAGGTCCTGGCGGCTGTCAAGACTTCCCTCTGGGTTGCTCGTGTTGACGTGAATGTGCATGTGAGAACTGGCCTGAGTCACATGAGGCTCTTTTTTAAAAAAATAAAAAGCAGCCATGATAATGTTTAAACTAGCAAAATCAGGGAAATATTGAAACCAACTCTGCTTTCTTTTTAAAACCAATTTAAAAAAATTAGTTGTGGGTGGGCTTGATGAAGAAGAGAATACTGACGTCACTTCCAGTGGCTGGCACGTCCTCAGGTTTCGTGCGTCATCCTTCGAGACGGACTTTGTGTAAAGGTGGGAGCAGGACGGTCGCTCCTTTTTCCTTTAGGAGTAAGAACCACACCCTGTAAAGGTGGTAAGGCTTGCTAAACCACTGACTCCTCCTTTTCTAACCGTGTCACCTCTTTCCCTGTCTTTTGCAGAATAGAGGACATCCCGCCTCCCACTAGGAAGCTCAGCCCAGAGTTAACCCCTTTTGTGCTGTTCACTGGATTTGAGCCTATCCAAGTTCAGCAGTATATTAAGGTGAAATTTTGTTCTCCTCTGTACACAGTAGTGTTCAGCAGTGTGCTCTTGTGTGTGTGCTCACTTCAGGCCAGCAGCTGGTTGACATTACGTGTAGTGAGTGATGTCTTGTTCTAACAGTCTGTGCAGGTTGGAACGGCTTCCCGCCCTGCCGGGTGCTGTTAGGTGCTTGCTTTCTCATTAGGAGAGGCCAAGAGCCTTCTTACAGTCTTAGTCTTAGTCTTATGAACATTTGCAGGGACAAAACAAGTGTGTGTGTTATCTGGCCTCAGAGAGGACTGTGCCTCCTCAGGTTCTCTGATTGAAACCGTCTACCAAGACGAGTTTTCTAGAGTGAGGCCAAAGGGGCTTTCTGTAGTAGTTTAGATGACACATGGGAGTAGGTTTTAAATATTCTTTTGAAATAATTGCACAAGGGATGATGGGGTTATGTTTTGCTCCTTCTTTTTGGTGGCAGGTGGGTGGTTGAGAGTGTAAGTTGATGTGTATCATGTTGGATTCATACATTTTATCCCTCATTTTTTTAAGGAAAAGAAGCAATTATGGCGGTGCCTGTAGCTCAGTGGTTAGGGTGCTGGCCAGGCTGGCGGGTTTGAACCCGGCCTGGGCCCGCTAAATAACAATGACAACTGCAACAACAACAAAAAAATAGCCGGGTGTTGTGGCGGGCACCTGTAGTCCCAGCAACTTGGGAGGCTGAGGCAGGAGAATCGCTTAAGCCCAAGAGTTGGAGGTTGCTGTGAGCTATGACACCACGGCACTCTATCAAGGGTGACACAGTAAAGTCACACACTCTACCAAGGGTGACTCTGTTTCAAAAAAAAAAAAAAAAGAAGCAGTTATAAAAGCTACTGTTACAAATTTAGTGCAATTTTATTTTTCTACTTTTAAAATATGAGGCTCGTTAATAAAAGGTTATTTCATATATGTCTCAGTCTGTATGCTGTCATATTTTATAGTGGAGCCGGTGTCGGTGTTAATGTGCCTCAGTGACAGCATGTCAGCGCGGGCTGCCTGTGCTCACTGAGATGAGCCGCCACGCTCTCCTGCATTCATAGAGACTGGGACTGGCCTTTGGAGAGTTTATGTCTTAAGTGGTGTGGAATTCACCATAGCAATGTCAATGATAAATTCTGATTTTTATTTTCTCCAATATTTTGTGGATTTTCTTTCATTTTGCCTTTTGCACTGTTTGGGTGCTGAGACCACGTTCACACCTTCTTCTCCTCTCTGTCTGCCCTGTTGGTGTTGTCCACGGGAGTTAGCTTTTCCCTTCTGACTATGTTTGTGACCTTCAGAAGCTCTACATTCTTGGTGGGGAGGTCGCTGAGTGTACACAGAAGTGCACGCACCTCATTGCCAGCAAAGTGACACGCACGGTGAAGTTCCTGACGGCTATCTCGGTGGTGAAGCACATAGTGACGCCAGAGTGGCTCGAGGAGTGTTTCAAGTGTCAGAAGTTCATTGGTGAGTGGCAGCCTCAGCGCCTGTGTCGGAACAGATAAACTTCCATTTTTTTAAATTCATCTCCCTTTTTATCCTAACAAACATCCATAGAAAGGATGGGTTTTTATTCCTTAAAGTAGTAAATATACCTGGATGATTTTAGAATGATTTTCAATTTGTTGAAAATTAGCTTGCCAACTGACCAATTTAGTGAATGACCAATTCACTTAATTTTTCAAGGTTGCTCATTTGTGAAAGTCTGATTCTATGTTGATGAATGTTATAGTTGATAGGAAGTTTTAGTTGACTGCCTTTCATTTTTTTAACGTTGTGTTGATCTCTGAGGGATATAAGGTGGTTTAGTTATAAACATTTAGTATTTGGGAAAACATATTTTGTATTTCATCCTCCAAATTTCAGGATTTCCTAATAACCTAAGAGAATTTTTGTAGTTTTATAACGACCCTTCTTTAAAATAGACTTCTTTTGGGCAGTTTTAGGTTAACAGGAAAATTGGACAGAAAGTACGGAGAGGTCCTGTGTGCTCCCAGCCCACACACGAGCACCTGAGCACACCTGCAGGCAGCATTCTGCAGGCAGCATTCCGCACGGAGGGGCGTGTTGGGAAGTAGCCAAGGTCACACTTACGTTAGCGTTAACTCCTGGCATTAAACATTCATTTGTTTTAACGGATGCATTTTGACATGTGTGTACCATGATGGGGCCACACAGAGCCCTCAACCTGTGCTCTGCCTGTTTAGCCTCCCTTCCCCACAGCCCTTGGCAACCACTGGTCTTTGTACAGTTTCCATAGTTTTGCCTTTTCCAGGATGTTGGAAGTTGGAGTCATATCATATGTAGCCTTTTCAGATTGGCTTCCTTCTCTTAGAACTATACATGTGGGGTTCCCCAAATCTTTCACTGGGTTGATAGCTCACTTCTTTTTAGCACTGAATAATATTCCATTGTCAGGACTTACCTCAGTTTGTTTATCCATTCACCTATTGAAGGACATTTTGGCTGTTTCCAAATTTTGGCAGTTACCAGTAAAGCTGCTGTAAACATCAGGGTGCAGGTTTTTGGATATGAGTTTTCAACTCATTTGGGTAACACCAAGGAGCGAGGTTGCTTTATCACATAGTAAGGGTATATTTAGTTTTGTAAGAAGCTGCCAGCCCTCTGCCTTCCCACTAGCGCTGGGTGGGGCGTTCCTGTGGCTCCACGTCGCCCTGTCTGGTGCTGTCCTTGTTCAGGGCTCTGGCTGTGCTGATAAGTGTGTGGTGGTGCAGGTGGTTGTTCAAGTTTGCACTCTTCTGAGGTCGTGACGCTGGTGTGTGTTTGCTCTGGTGAAGTGTCTAGATCTTTAGCCTATTTTTAAATCTGGTTCATTTTCTTATGGTAGACTTTTAAAGAGTAGTTTGTGTGTCTTGGATAACAATCCTTTATCAGATATGTCTTTATAGCATTTTCCCTCAGTCTGTGAATTATCTTCTCATTCTCTTGGCATTGACTTTTATGGATCAGAAATTTTTAATTCTGGCTCGGCACCTGTGGCTCAAGCAGCTAAGGCACTAGCCACGTACACCACCTGAGCTGGTGGGATCGAATCCAGCCTGGGCCACCAAACAGCAATGACGGCTGCAACCAAAAAATAGCCAGGTACCTGTAGTCCCAGCTACTTGGGAGGCTGATGTAGGAGAATCACTTGAGCCCAGGAGTTGGAGGTTGCTGTGAGCTGTGATGCCACAGCACTCTACCCAGGGCGACAGCTTGAGGTTCTGTCTCAAAACAAACAAACAAACAAAAAACCAAAACGCTCTAGCACCTGTGGCTCAAGTGGCTAAGGCGCCAGCCACGTACACCTGAGCGGGTGGGTTCGAATCCAGCCTGGGTTGCCAAACAATAATGATAACTGCAACCAAAAAATAGCCAGGCGTTGTGGTGAGTGCCTGTAGTCCCAGCTATTTGGAGGCAGAAGCAGGAGAATCACTTGAGCCCAGGAGCTGGAGGTTGCTGTGAGCTTGATCCAACGTCGCTCTACGCAGGGCAACAGCTTGAGGTTCTGTCTCAAAAAGAAAAAAAAAAAAAAAGAAAATTTTAATTTTAATGAAGTGTATCCTTTCTTTCATGAATCATGTCTTTGGCGTTATATCTAAAATGTCATCTCAAGCGTTTCCATATTGTAGTGGTTATCCCATAAAATGTCATCTCCAGGGCCAGGTACAGTGGCTCATGCCTGTAATCCCAGCTCTCTGGGAGGCCGAGGCAGGTAGACTGCCTGAGCTCACAGGTTCAAGACCAACCTGAGCCAAGAGCAAGACCTCATCTCTAAAAATAGTCAGGCATTGTGGCAGGCACCTGTAGTCCCAGCTACTTGGGAGGCTGAGGCAAGAGAATTGCTTAATCCTAAGAGTCTGAGATTGCTGTGAGCTGTGACACCATGGCACTCTACTGAAGGCCACAAAGTGAGACTCTGTCTCAAAAAAATAAATTAATAAATAAAAAGTCACCTCCAAACCGAAAGTGACGTAGATTTTCTTCCTTGTTAGTGTCTAGGAGTTGTATAGTTTAGCACTTTACATTTGGGTCTGAGAGAGGAAGGTCTGTGTCCAGATCCTTCTCCTTTTTTGCGCCTGGTGTCCACTGTTCAGCACCATTTTCTGGAGAGATGCTTTTTTCTCCCCCGTGCTCCGTGTTGCTGTTGTTCTTCTCCAGGCAGTGCTCGGTCAGCTGCACGCCAGGGGTCTGTTTCTGCCTCTCTGGCCCACTGACTGACTGTGGGTCGGTTCGCCAGCCCCACGGTCGTGCATGCTGTAACTTCAGTGTGTCTGGGGAGCCGCATCCGTCCTGCAGTCTCGCCCTCCTCCGTTGTTGAGGTTGCTGTTTGGGTCTCACTTCTCCAGAGTACACGTTCTTGGTAACTGCCAATGATTTATTTTATTATTATTTTTTTAAATTTTATAGAAATATATGTTTATTATAAAAAATCAGATAACACAGAAAGGCCTAAGAAAGGAAGGGAGAATTCCCACTTTCTTACTATCTGTTCATAATATATGGACAATATTCTCTCTCTTTTTTTTAATACATGTATTTTATTATTCTTCATTACATTATTTCACCCCTCACCCCCAGTGGTAAGACAGAATTTATTTACAGAAAAGAATATAGAAAACACTAAATCTCCTGGTAGAGGGAGAGAACTCAAGTGGGGAGAGAGAAGCTCTTTCCGTTTCTCTCCTGGTCTTTCCCCATCTCCTCCTTTAGGCCTTTAGCCAATGATTTATTTTAAATACATATTCAAGGACATTTCTTTAATAAAAGCTTGTGTTTGGGGATCGTTCTTGAAGTTCCTCAAGAAGATAGTTCATTGTCTGTAGCAATCGGTAACTGACATGTTGCTTCCTGATTTCCCACCTTTACCCATCATGCAGCGTTTTAGGACTTGGCTTTTGGATTTTTGGTGGGGATGTATTTTTGGAATTTTGTATTTATGTTTAATTTAAATAAAGTTTAAAACATCAATATTATCACTTTCTAGACTATTCATTTCTTTTGTGTTTCCGTGAGAAGTTTAACTTTCAGGTTGAATTTTTTTCTGCACATTACTATCCATTTGACAATCATTTTCCTCCTTTTCAGAAACCAAAATGTTAGTACCTCACCTGTGACAGGATTATTTAGCTTCTTTACTTTGTCGATGTTATTGTCTTTGTTGTAAATGCACCAGCTGTATCTTGGTGATGTTACCAGCTTCAGAAGGCATATCAACCTGAACTTTTCCCTTAGAAGTGAACATTTCAGGCAGTGCCTGTAGCTCAGCGGGTAGGGCGCCAGCCATACACGGTGGGGCTGGCGGGTTCAAACCTAGCCTGGGCCTGCTAAACAACGATAACAACTATAACAACAACAACAAAAATAGCCGGGCACCGTGGTGGGCACCTGTAGTCCCAGCTACTTGAGAGGCTGAGGCAAGAGAATGACTTAAGCCCAAGTGTCTGAGGTTGCTATGAGCTGTGATGCCACAGCACTCTACCAAGGGGGACAAAATGAGACTCAGTTTCAAAAGAAAAAACAAAAAAGCAGCGAACATTTTAGATATACCATTTTCATGTGTAAGAGTACTTTTTCTGTTCATTTTTCTTCCTTTTTTTTTTAATCAAGGCAGTTCCTTTAATATAGGCAAGGAAGTAGCACAAGCACCTCGGAATGTGCCTCAACATGAGAGCGTCTCCTCCACACCATCCCTGCCTCAAGGTATAATTGGGGAGAAAAGTGTTTTTCTCTCTGGTTCTCTGTGTTACCTGCTGTGACACCTTCTTACAAGGCAGATGCCATGTCATGTTCCAAGTGGGCATCTGAGGAGCTGAGCTGACTAGGAAAGAATGGTGACTCGTTTACATTTCCAAGTTGCCTCCATGTAAAAATTAATTTTATAGCTTCTTTCATTAAAAAAGTCTGATCAAATAATCTTGCAAAGGAAAAGTAATCTTGGCTTGGCGCCTATACCTCAGCAGCTAGGGCGCAAGCCACATACACCAGAGCTGGCGGGTTCGAATCCAGCCCAGGTCTGCCAAACAACGACAACTACAACCAAAAAATAGCCAGGCGTTGTGGCAGGCACCTGTAGTCCCAGCTACTTGGTAGGCAGAGGCAGGAGAATCACTTAAGCCCAAGAATTTGAGATTGATATGAGCTGTGACGCCATGGCACTCTACCAAGGGTGACATAGTGAGACTGTCTCAAAAAAAAAAAAGTAATCCATCCTCAAGTCTACCATGTAAGAGCAAAGAGAAGGTGACTGATATTCTGCTCAGCTGCGGCATTTAGGGCGCAGGGTGCACGTTAGCTCCCAGGGAGCACTGCTGTCTCTCTGTGCCAGAAGCTTCATATACTCTTCCTGGGCATTGAAATGGTCAGCGGACAGGTCACTTGCTGTCCACCTGGCCTTCCACACATCTAACCTGGCCATCACGTGGTTCTTCTCAGCCATCATGAAAGGTGATAGTTTCTGCAGGGACATTGTCATGTCTCCTTTCTCCACAAAAGTCTGGGTCTGCTTGTCCTCTGCGTCTGTGTTGAAGTGGCCACTGCTGTCCAGGGCGTAGCCAGTGTCATTGTGCATGTGTAAATGCTCTTCGACACACATCTTACCCTTGTCTTCATCTGGGTGGTTTATGTTCTGTTATGGTTGTTATGTCTATACAAGAATCATTTCTCCATGTTCAAATCTTTTCTAATTCTAAATCAGCATCCAGCTTCCAGTAGGGCACCCCAAGCCCAGGCAGCTGCTCCAGGGCCACCGGGTGGCTGGTCTCCAGATGGTGGGGCCTCCTGGGTCATCCGAGTGCTCATCTAGGTACCGTGGCTGGTGGGGAGGAGGGCCAGGCTGCTTTAGTCACACCCCAGGCTATGAGTGCTCAGGAGTCGGCTGAAGCTTGTTCCTCCTTTGTTATTTCTCCAGTTTTTAGACATTCTTAATTTCTTTCACCTATGAAAGTCCTGGTTACTGATAGATGAATTTTATATTTGTAACAGTTAGTAAATATTCTAGGATTTCTGTAGTAATGAGATTGCTTTTGCCCAGCAAACTGTGGTTTTACATTTTTTAAAACATTGTTTAAAAAACAGATAAAGAATATGCAACAGAAGTAACACATGGCCTGCAAGTCCTAAAATATGTGTCATCAGGTCCGCTCTCGTCTGCCAACCCTGCACCCCCACTTCTGACGTGTGTGTCGTCGGGTCTGAGGGGGCTGTATCGGCCATGCAGTGGGTGGGAAACGGAGAAGAGGTGCCCTCCTGAAGACTGAGACGATTTGCCATCTTTGGCTTCTGACAAAGTAGACTATGAAAACTCTGAAGACCGATAAAAAATCTTCAGAAGACTATAAAAATTGCAAAATTATCTTTTATAAATTGCTGTGTGCTTTTATGTTCCAGTTTGATAGATTCATGTGATTACTAGCTAGTTGACTCTGATGACCCTGGAGCGTTGAGGAGCTGGTCATCATCCTTGTCCCGGATATAAGCTTGTCCTATACTTGGGGTCAGGGTCTGTGAGGCTGCAGAGTGTCTGAGAGTACAGCGGAGGGGGAAGGCAGGGTGCGTCTCAGGAAGGGGGTCCAGAGTCTGCAGGGAATTGTTTTTTCAAGAGTTTATGACCCCAAAAGGTTAATCACCACCAACCTAAGAGAAAGAATACCTGTTTGTATTTTTTTGGTCTGGTTGTTTTCAAGGGAAAGTAAGTGAAATAGAATGGTGAGCTTTAATAACCAAAGGACGTACAGGTAAACGTAGCCATGAGTAGGATGGGCCTGAATAAGTGTGAGAGTTCTGGGTGTGGGCTGCGCCCGCCACACTTCTCAGCGGGCACACTTCTGTCTTCCAGACGAGCAGAGCTACATCCTCCGTGACGCCGAGGCTGAGGTTCTTTTCTCCTTCAGTTTGGAAGAGTCCTTAAAGCGGGCACACATTTCTCCGCTCTTTAAGGTACACTTTAAAGGAAAAATCAGATGCGTCCAGATAGAGGTAGCCCCTGATTCAGGCAGGAGGTTAACAGGTGGTTTGCTGGAGAGCGCATCCCAGGGAAGCCAGGCCCTCCATGGACACCGCCACTGTCAACCCCCAGGAAACAGTGCATCTCCAGATAGCTTCTCTTTACTGGAATTCTTGAAAATTGGTACAAAAATTAAATAAATAGATCTATTACAAATAAGGTTCTTAAAGAATATGTCTATTGAATAATTTGATAAGACATGTAAACTCAGTTTTTGCTTTTAATAAATCCTTGCAGGACATGACTTAATACTATTCTCAATAGATGTGTGTTCAGCTAGAGAAACTACTTGGAAAAATACTAAACATGTACATAAATAATTTACAACTAAAGATATTTAAATATTTATTACATAAGATACTTATAACAGTTATGGATTACTTTTGTGTTAAATAACTGATAAGTAAATCAGTAAAGATAATCTGTTCTTTAAGTTTTTTTTTTTTTTTTCTTGTGGAGACAGAGTTTCACTTTATTGCCCTCGGCAGAGTGCCGTGGCGTCACAGCTCACAACAACCTCCTACTCCTGGGCTTAGGTGATTCTCTTACCTCAGCCTCCCGAGTAGCTGGGACTACAGGCGCCCTCCACAACACCTCACTATTTTTTTGTTGCAGTTTGGCTGGGGCCGGGTTTGAACCCGCCACCCTCATTATATGGGGCTGGCGCCCTACCAACTGAGCCAAGCTTTATCTTTAAGCTTCTTAAGATAAAGCCAACTTTAGAATTAGAAATGATATGCAGTAGTGAGTTAAGATTTTTATTACGAAAAATGGTCTGATTGTTTTTGAATGTTTCATTTTTTTATTTATGAGCAGTTAAAATAGTTTTGTGATATACTCAGGAGCAAGCTTATTAGAGAATTAAATCTTAAGTGTCAATATCATTTCCTACTCTGAGTCCACATAATTTCAGAGAAAATAAAAAAGGAGCACAGTCTGGGAGCCACATGGCATCAGGCTATCACTTGGCAAGATAAAGGGGACAAATGTGATACCCGTGTAGGGTTTTATACAAATCATGAAAAGTGTGTATAAGATTCTTGCTTATTCGCAAAGCACTTTGTTTTAGGAACTTTCAATCTTCCCAGGACGTATGAAACATGGAATGATTGATGCTTCGTTATTTCCCAGTTTGCGCAGCTGGGCTCCTCTCAGCCCACTGCAGGCTGAGTACCAGTGGGAGAATACGACCTTTGTAATTTCATAAAATTATACATTTTGTCAGAAATATCAAGGCAGAGTATAGGAAAAATACATATTCTAAAAATTAAAAACATTTTAGGAATATAGTACATATGCTTTTATTTTTAGACGAAGTATTTTTACATCACACCGGGAATCTGCCCGAGTCTTTCAACGATGAAAGCCATTGTGGAGTGTGCAGGAGGAAAGGTGCTGTCGAAGCAGCCGTCCTTCCGGAAGCTCATGGAGCACAAGCAGAATAAGGTGGGTGGAGGGAGCGACCATGGAGCCCACCCTTGTGGGTGAGATTCAGTGTTGAGTCACTGATAAACTCATTTTCTTTTCCTTAGAGTTTGTCAGAAATCATCTTAATATCCTGTGAAAATGACCTTCATTTATGTCGAGACTATTTCACCAGAGGAATAGGTATGGTGTACTGCTCTTGCTGTGTGTGCGTGCATGTGTGCATATGTGTGCATGAATACGTGTGTGTACGTGTGTGTGTACACAGCCAGTGTTGGTTGAAAACACCTCTGTGTTTTTGTTGCACACAGACGTCCACAACGCAGAGTTTGTTCTGACTGGAGTGCTCACACAGACACTGGACTACGAATCATATCCTTTTTGAAAGAGATCGAAAAGTGGATGGGCTGAATGTGAAAAAGGGTTTTCGAGACTGAGAAAACAATGCTTTTACTGTTTTGCAAGCCATTTTTTTCTTGCTGTGCTGTTACTATTTGTGTAGTTTACTTTCTTTCTCTTCAGAATATTTGAGTTTTTAAGTAAAAACTATCTTACTGAGGGTTCACTTTCAGTAGGTGACATTCATTAGAAAGAATCTTTACAGTCTGGGTTATGTAGATATTTGAGTACTTGACAACATTCATTAGAAAGAATCTTTACAGTCTAGGTTATGTAGATATTTGAGTACTTGACAATTAGGTAAAATACAAAAGAATTACAAGAATTAGTATCTTCTATGTGTTTCTTGTTACCAGCTCATGTTTGAGTTTGCAGTTTTCAAAGTGAAATTTAGTGAGTTTGTAGTCTTTGTGCTCAGGAACTTTGTGATGGGGACAAAAGCACAGCTTGGTAGAAGCGTCTAAGTGAAACGTTAAGTCCGAATGCCAAGGTGAATCTTTAAAAAAAATGCATTTTGACACAGGCTTTTCTGTTTTCAGGCATTCAGGAAAAAATAAAGCTTATTATTTGTTATTTATAGTCCTTATTTAAAAATCTCTTAATATGTGAATAGCCCATCAGTGAAGCAAAACATGCCTCACAAATCATTATGGAAAACACATACGTTTCAGCTTGAGTTTCCCACAGAACAGGACCTGCTCACAGGTATTGTTTCTTAGAACTTTCCCGTGGGTGGTGTGATTGGGCTGAGGGGCCGGAGTCTCCCCTTCTCTGCACCTGCAGGAGCATCAGGGTTAGCTGGATCTTCTTGACCAGGCAAGGTGCTGTTGTGTTTAGATGGACACGTCCGAGTGAGCCACAGGGTCAGACTGAGATGATTCTTCATGAGGTTTATTCCCCTCCAGATGCACCTGTTTCATCTGGTTAATTACATTTATCAAACAGTGTCTTTAGCCTTATAGAGCTTACATCTGTCAGAAGACCTTGATATTGTTTGGGTATAAAACACTTTTAGGAAGTAAATTTTGAACAGTTCCAGAATGGTCTTGTTTAGCCACAGGTAACCTACCTAGTTAGAATGGCGCATGGTGCAGAAACCTCTTATCATTAATATCAGTGCTTGCTGGATTCCATACATCCGTTGATTGGGAAATTTTTGTTGGAATTGCTGATAGAAGTGATAAAAGACCTGTTAAATTTTTGCAGAGATGCTGTAAACATTTGGTTTTTGTATGGTGTGCACTCTTACATTTTTCTGGGTTTTTTTTCCCTACCATTCATATTTATATCTGTGAAAGCCTGCACTGTGTTATTACATTTGCTATCAGAAGGAAGTTGCTTTAGTGGTTGTGTGGGTGTTTTTTGAGCATCGTCTCAGGTCCTTTTGTCACATCTATAGCCCGACTACTTTTGCTCACATGGTTTAGAATTATAGAGGTCAGCAGGTGTTCTCTGAGATACAGGTCCAAATCACTTATTTGTGGTGTGGCTTTGGGCATGTCCACCGTTCAGGACTGTGCACTGTATGTGTTCATTTAAAGGCAACTTGAGCTATCACTGGGCTCAGCTTCAGCAGTGTGATGCGCGTGGGCAGGGTGCTTGGGCCAAGTGAGTGGAGTGTTGGGTCTTAAGAGTCCTCTGTGGTTTGTGCAGCAAGGCCAGCTGGCTTGAACAAGTCAGGAAAATGCTGTAGCTTCTAAAGTAGAGCATGAAATTGGTTGTCGACACTGGGGTCTTCATTTAGTGCCTTTTGTCTTGCTGTTGAAGTTGTTTTCCTCAACAAGCCCACATATAAATTTAACTGATGGCATCTGGACTGCGCCGTGGCTGGAGTCTGCGGTCTGCAGTGAGAGTCTGCCGCAGGAGGAAGCCAGAGGCCTTCTCCAGAAGCTCTTGTTTTCCAGCTGCTTCTTAGGGCATAAGACTTTAAAGCAGGAAAACAAATATAATAAATATACTGCATCTTATTTAGATGTGTGATTTTTATCCTGAAGAAACATAAATTATGTTTTGTATTATATGACTTTCAGAGCCCACGTTAGGTTTTATGATTCATTTGTCAGGTTTTTAAATGTTTTCACAAAACCGTCACGGGACTTCAGCTACAAGTGAAATGGTGTAAATAAAGACCTTACTATCTCTAAATTATGGATGTTGAAGATTTGAGATGTTTTGTACTTTGATTATTTTTATTTCTTATACTCTGTTTTCTTTTATATTGATATCTTGCCCACATTTTAAATAAATGTACTTTTGAACTTTACTTAGAATTGAATAATCCTTTGTTCCATATTTTTTACATAATTGTATGATTTGCATCAAACTGAATTACATTTTAAGTAATTTTTAGGCAACATACTATCTACTAAATTTTCTCCTTAAGAAACAATCTGTGGAAGCTAGCCCTTTTTCTCTTTTTAATCAATGTAATAAATAAACTCTCCAGCAGAAGTAGATTCAGAACACCTGGAGATCTCTGAGCTTAGTCACCAGCCGCCCAACCAGTGGCACTGCAAAAGCCACACCCACCTGACTTGGCCGCACTGTGGCTGCAGGGTGCTCACAGGGCCATGGGCACAGGGGGGTGGGAAGGGACGCTGAGAAGGGCAGTGACTCAGTGCATTTAACACCACGTTAACCAGCACTGCCACATGTCTTCAGAGCTGCCTTCCCTTCACTCTGCTTATCAGATATTTTCCTGAAACAGTGGATTTGCTTTCATGATACTTAGGAAAGGAATCTCTTACTAGACACATTTGTGATCTATTGAAAGCTTTTTTTTTTAATTGTTGGGGATTCATTGAGAATACAAGAAACCTTGGTGTGCTTGGTGTGCTCCCACTTAGTGGGCACAATGTAAAGGCACATGGCACTGGGACACAACTTCAAGAGGGGCTCTGCCTAATAAATGCAAATGTTGTAATCTAGTTGTTTGCACCTTCTCATTAACCTGAAATACAGAAAAAGAAGAAAGCGAAAAGATAGCCCACTAATTGGAAGAAAATATTTGTAAATTATACATACTATAACTAAAGTCTATTATCTTGAATGTACAAAGAACTCATAGAACTCAAAACAAAAGAGAAACAATTCAATTGAAAAATTAAGTATATTTCACCTGTACCCCTCTTTTTATTTTTTTCTTGGTATCTAAGACTTTTTTATTTTCTTTTTTTAATTGTTGGGGATTCATTGAGGGTATAAGAAACCATACTACACTGGTTGCATTTGTTGGGTAAAGTCCCTCTTACAATCGGTGCAATCGTGTTTTGCCCCCAAAAGGTGTGGCACACACCAACGCCCCACTATGCTCGCTCCTTCCCTCTCTCTGCTCTTCTTTTCCCCACCCCTCCCTCATTCTTTCTCTCTCTGCTCTCCCCTTCCCTCACCCCCACCTTGTGAATAATTGTCATTAATTGTCCTCATATCAAACTTGAGTACATGGGATTCATGCTTCTCCATTCTTGAGATGCTTTACTAAGAATAATGTGTTCCACTTCCATCCAGGT
>CAUYON010199731.1:0-20921 GCA_963573935.1 Arctocebus calabarensis
CCAGCCCAGGCCCGCCAAATAACAATGACGGCTGCAACCAAAAAATGGTCGGGTGTTGTGGCGGGCGCCTGTAGTCCCAGCTACTTGGGAGGTGGAGGCAGGAGACTCGCTTGAGCCCAGGAATTGGAGGTTGCTGTGAGCTGTGATGCCACGGCACTCTATCCAGGGTGACAGCTTGAGGCTCTGCCTCAAAAAGAAAAAAAATATTATGCTCTCAGATTTTGTAATCAGGAATTTGGTCACATCATTAAGGCTTATCTCTGTTCCATGATGTCTGAGGCTTTAACTGAAAGATTAAAGGATGGGATCAAGAATCATCTGGGATCTGGAGAGCTGTCCCTCCAGGTGGGAGTTCCAGAGGTGATTGTCCCAATAATGGAAGAGAGAAAATGTAGTGTTACTTCTAACGCATTCTGGAGCAGTCACAGGTCACACTCAGTTTTGTGAGGAGGGAATAAAGACTCCTACCCTTGGCTCGGCGCTTGTAGCTCAGCGGTTAGGGGGCCAGCCACATACATTGGGGCTGGCAGGTTCGAACCCAGCCCAGGCCTGCCAAACAATGACAACTTCAGCACACACACACACACACACACACACACAAATAGCCAGGTATTGTGGCAGGTACGTGTCGTCCCAACTACTCTGCCTTCTCTGAGGCAAGAGAATCATTTGGGCTCAGGAGTTTGAGGTTTCTGTGAGCTGTGGTGCCATGGCACTTGGTGGATGACTAAGTGAGACTCTGTCTAAAAAAAAAAAGCCCCCAGCTCTTGGTGGGAAGAATTTAAAAAGTAACCCTGAAAAAAGAGCTTGGGCAGGGCACGGTGGCTTACGGCTATAATCCCAGCACTTTGGGAGGCCAAGAAGGTAGACTGCCTGAGCTCACGAGTTTGAGACCAGCTTGGGCAAGAGCAAGAGTAAGACCCCATCTCTAAAAATAGCTGGGAGTTGTGGCGGGCGCCTGTAGTCCCAGCAACTTGGGAAGCAGAGGCAAGAGAATCGCTTAAGCCCAGGAGTTGGGAGGTTGCTGTGAGCTGTGATGTCAGAGCACTCTACCCAGGGTGACAGCTTGAGGATCTGTCTCAAAAAACAAAAAACAAACAAAAAAGGTTAAATGACCCAGGTGCATTATAATGCAAATAGCCATGTGCACAAGCAGCAAGGCAAGGCAGCAAGATCAAGCCTGAGGGAGCAGATTTCCAGTAAAAGGATTAGGCTCCACCACTGAAGGGGGCTGGAACACAGAAATCCTGGGAGATGGGTATTGTAAAAGTCACTGGGAACGCTGTGCACAACCAAAACCCACATGTCCAGGGGACCTCTGGAGCAGAGAAAAGGACCTCTTTCTCTCCCAACTTCCAATGTGAGCATTGGCCTCAGCCTGTTTGCTCCACAGGGAAACAAAGGGTCTACCAGGCCCTTGGGACCCCTGAAGAGCAAGGTCAACCAAGCAGATGTGGGCACATTCTGTTTGCCTTAAGGTTATATTCCTTGTTTCACAGGAATGCATGGGCTAAGTATAGTTAACTATCAAGGAAGAGGCAAATTTCTACAACTGCTAATGCAAAACAAAAATAGCCCACACACTGACCTTTGCTCAGCTCTGCATTAGTACAAATAGACCCTCTCACCTGGGTCTATTCGAAATTAACATTATGAGAGATCAATAAAAGCGGAGTTGTCAAAGTACAGGGGCCCCCATTGTATTCTCACCACAGTCAATGGGAGACCCCTGGACCCAACTTTTAACATTTTCTTTGTGTCTCCTGTATTTATTTTTCCCATTCAGTCAACTCCAGTTTAGCAAGTGCCCCATGATCCTGGCGAGGGGCTAGTCCCCAACATAGTAGAACTGAAATGGGGATATTTGAGGAACTGGTTCTCTATGGCCTCACAAGTAGGTTTTTTTTGTTGTTTGTTTGTTTGTTTGTTTTGCTAATGTAACAACAAAACTTTACTTTTACTATGTTAAAAAAGAAACTCTGCTCCAGGGTTAAAGAATATCAGTGAATACAAGAATGAGTTCTCAGTTTTGTTTATTTTTTTCACATATTAGCTATATTTCTTCTTTATTTCATTTTATTTTTTTTAATTGTCTTTTCTCAGTTTTGTTTAATGTAACCTGACCAAGCCAATAGGGAGCTCCAGTGCAAAGGGAGATTAAATGAGAGACATTTGGTTCACCAAACTTCAGTGATTCATCAAACAGTGTAAGCACTATGATAGACAAAAGTAGGTCAGTAGCCATTGTTATGGGCCTAGAAAATCAATGATCACAGTATTATGTTATTATCAGTATAATAAGGATTGAAACTCATTTAACCTCCAAATTTCTTGCAATGCCCTAAATGCAAGTACGTGAGCAAACTATATACATTTCAAATGAATGAGAGTAGTCTGCTCTGCTGGACAGTATGTCACATTCCAGCTCCTTAGACTCTAGAGTCATCTAAATTCAGTGGTTTGTTGGTAAAAGTTTAAAGTGGAGGGGCGGCGCCTGTGGTTCAGTCGTTAGGGCGCCAGCTTCAAATGCGGCCTTGGCCAAACTGCAACAAAAAAATACACTGGCCTTGTGGCGGGCGCCTGTAGTCCCAGCTACTCGGGAGGCTGAGGCAAGAGAATCGCCTAAGCCCAGGAGTTGGAGGTTGTTGTGAGCTGTGTGACGCCACGGCACTCTACTGAGGGTGACAAAGTGAGACTCTGTCTAAAAAAAATTCTTTTTCAAGTGAACTTAGGAAAATACTGATCTATAGTATGTACAAACTGTCTTTCATTTCATATTCGTTCACCAGGAGTATGATATAAGTGAATGTGACATCACTGAAACCACCATAGCATGGTATCTCCTTCAGAGATATGATAGGAATAACCTCAAGAGTTAGTATTGGTAACAATAAAATAAAAGCAAATATTTACAAAGTTAAAGACTTTTGAGTATTTTCCAACCTGTTTTAAATATGATTTGTTTAAGTGTACATAATTTAATTTTCAACGATGGCGCCTCTGTTTAGCAGTTGGATCCTGTGAGCCAGTACTCAAATAAACACAGCTTAAGCAATCAAAATAGCGTAAGAAGCATAATTTAAAGATGTACTTCACTGACAATTATAAGGAATCTTTGAGTATGCCCGAAAAAGAAAAGGCAATACTATCCCCACGGACGTCCAAAAGGACAAAGAAGCTAGTCTCAAGGAGCCAAATCGCTCCCGTGAATAGGGACGGAATATCTCCCGCTTTAGCAATTAGAGTCGCAGGAAGGGTGGGAGAGACATCATGGAGTGGACACCCCGAAGAGGTTCAGCCCGGCCCGGTGCGTGACCTTGGGAGCTGCTGGGCCTGAGGCGAGCCCTGGGCTCTCTTACAGGCCAAGTGCTGCTCGGGCTCCCGGGGGAACTCAGCTGGGACTGGCAGGCGCGGAGCCCTTCCCCTTCCGGAGCCCCAGGCTCCTAGCTGCGCCGGCCGGCTGCGCACCAGCCCTTACCTTGACCAGACACAGCCATTTCGGTGAGTTCGTCTCGCGAGGATACTCGCAAAGGATCTACGTAGTAGGACGTGGAGTGGCGCGCCGTTGTCGCCGCCAGCAGGCTTCCGGCACGTGGGGCAGATGTTTCCATTCCCACGGCGGTAGCGGAAGAGGGTGGGCCGGACTCGGACTAGCAACTTCCTGTCCTGATAGGCAACTGCGTCACAAAGCTTGGCGGGTAGCGTCAAAGGTTCTGTATCCCGCCCAGCGGACGTGAGGAGACGCGCATGCGCAGAAAGCCTCCCCGAGGTAGGGTTGCAGTGCCCTGCCCAAGGGCATGGTCCCCTAGACGCGCGTTCCCCGACGTGGCGCGGCTCGGTTTCCCGCTCGTGAAGAACATTCTACCCTTGACTTCATAGAAAATAAGGAGACGTAGGGGCGGCACCTGTGGCTCAGCGAGTAGGGCGCCGGCCCCATATACCGAGGGTGGTGGGTTCAAACATGGTCCCCGGCCAAAGTGGAAAAACAAAAAAGGAAGCGTGAGCCCCCGCGTTCGTTAATGTAAACATTGAGCATATATCTTATCAGATCCTGTGATGTGCTTTATTAGAGGAAGGCATGCATGTTTTTAAAACATTGCAATCTCGGGATGGCGCCTGTGGCTCAAAGAAGTAGAGCGCCGGCCCCATATGCCGGAGGTGGCGGGTTCAAACCCAGCCCGGCCCCAAACAAACAAACAAACAAAAAATTGCAATCTCCACAAATAAGTTATCGGAAGGAAATAAACTCCTGTGCCTGCGGCGCCTACTCACCCGGGTAACCCTCTTGTGTGCGTCGGCACTGGGAAGACCTACAGGTACATCGTCCCACCCCGCCCACCCCCATCCCAGTTAATGGCAGCTTCACTGTCCCGAAGCCTTGGTGTTATTCCAAACTTACCCCTTTCAAAGTCCACAAATATCCAAAATTAATGTTCACAATGAATCCAGCCCCTGCAATGCTACCACCACAGCCCAAGCCACTACCATTTCTCGCCCTGGTTAACAGGTCATCCTGCTTCTACCCTCGCATGTCTTCCCAAGGTTTGTTTTCTCTGCCATAGTCACAAAGATCAGTCGAAAACGTAATTCTGATAACGTCCATTCTTTACTCAGAACCCTTCTGAGGCTCCCTGTTGTGCTGAGTGTAAAAGCCAAAGTCGTCTACTGAAATGTTACCTCAGGGAGACGTTCCATAACCAAACTCTTTGAAGGTTGCAACCTGATACACACTTATAATCCCTTACCCTGCTTGCTTTTCTTTTTTCACACAGCACTTATTATTGCCTTCTAACATCCTGTATATCTTACTCATGTGTCATAATTATTGCTTATTGTTCCTCTTCCAGTTCTTTGTATTTGTCACTGCTGTGCAACCAGTGGCTAGGACAATGTCTGTTTAGGATAAATGGCTAGTTGTGTGGCCCTAGCCACGCCAATTAACTGCACCTCAGTTGCTTTATCTGTACCCAATTTGCAATATCTTCATAAGATAGTTTGTGTATGAAGCCCCTGGAAGAAAATTTATCACCCTGTATTCTAACTGTCTACCTTTCTGTCTCCCCTCCATGGACTGTGACTGCCAGGGGACAGAGCTGGGTTTTATTCTTTTCCAAGGCAGAGAAATACAGCATAATTGTAAGGACATGATTTCTGGAGACAGATTTGCATGAGTTTGATTACTACCACTTACAAGCTATATGACAACTTGCCCAACCTCTACATGCATGCTTCAGTTTCATCACCCATAGAATGAACAAGAATACCTTTACTCCCCCTCATATATATTAATGTGGGTAGGGCCTCTGTGTGAGCTCAGCATGGCTACATTATTTTTTTTGAGACAGTGTCTAGCTCAGTTGCCCAGGGGTTGAATGCTGTGTCTTCATAGCTCACAGCAACCTCAGACTCTTGAGCTTAGGTGATTCTCTTAACTCAGCCTCCCAAGTAGCTGGGACTACAGGTGCATCCCACAACACCTGGCTATTTGTTTTTTAGAGACATGCTCTCGCTCTTCTTCAGGCAGATCTCAAACTCCTGAGCGCAAGCAATCCACCCGCCTTGGCCTTCCAGAGTGTTGTCATGTACCTGGGCCAAATGTAAACAACCTTAAAATGCACCAGGTATCAACACTGCGAGATAAACAAAAAATGCCAGGTGGATGTGAGTTCTATCAACAAAAGCGAAGCCCAGAGTCATATCATTAGTGCCAGTTGGGGTAAAGCACTTACAATGTAAATGTGGTAGTCCATATTGGAAGCTCACTGAGCTTGATTATTTTAAGGAAGAGCAAGGAAGCCATTGTAGACAGAGTGAAATGAGACCACAGATGTCAGGAGAAGGGGTATGCAGACCATGTGGAACACTGTAGGCCATTGTAAAGAAAGATGTAGGATTTTACTCTGAGGAAGTCAGAAACCATTGAAGAATTCTGAGCAGAAGAACCCTTCTTAAAATTTCACTCTATGGCAGCTGAGTGAGGGTCAAGGGTAGAGGAAGAGTGGCTAATAGGATACTGGTTACTCTTGGTTGTTCAAGTACATTCCAGAATTTTCAACAACAACCAGTAATTCTCTTGCTGCTGTGACTAAGGAAGAGTGTTGGAGTAGGTTAGGAATATGAGCACAAATTAAAGCTCTTCTTCACCTTGACCTCTCCCTTTTCCTCATTTTCCTGAAAGGCTCTGGTAAAAGCAGATATCTCATGTCCCTAATGCTCTCAGAGGTGAATGGGTTAAGCTTTAACTCTGCTTCCCTTCTTCAGTTCTTCCTGTGTATGCTTCCCACCGCCAAAAAGGAAGCAGTCTTGTCAGTTACTGTGTGGTGCTCATGTTTCTGTCACATTCATCAGGTGAAGTCCTCTAAAATACTCTGCAAAAAATTGGGGACTTTTCATTAAATCATAGAAAATACACCTTTTTTCTCCTGGGAGGTAAAGAAATTTTAGAGAAGAATTAATTTTTCATTTCTCCAGTTTAACATTTTCTAACAATAAGAGTCATGCAAATTGAGGTTTCTACCTACTTCTTTCTGTGCCTTTGGCAATTCAGCTTCAGTGCCACCAGAAGATACTACCTGGGTGCAGTGGAACTGTCCTGGGACTATATACATCATGACCAGCTCGACAAGCTGCACATGGACACAAGGTAAAGGCGTGTTCTAAAGGGTCTGATCATGGGGCAAAATTGTGGGGATGTGACTCTGGTTGAATGAAGGTGCAGACATCAGGTTAGGATGGCTGTGACACTAGTTGAACCCAAAGGAATTTTTTCATTAAGGCATACAGACATCTGAGCTATTGGCATAAATGCTAGTTGCCAAGTCTTTTCATAGATCTATTAGTTGATATTTTGTTTGGTTTTGTCTATTACTTCTCTTTGTGCACATGCTGCCACTCTGGAATCTAGAGAGTAGAGTACAGGGAGGATGAAGGAACAAGGGGCTTAAGGGAGAAAACAAAACATCCCTCTGCCTACCCAAGCTTCTGCAGAGAGAATCAGGATGATTGAGACCCACTCAATATTACATGCAAGTTTAATCTCTAGTTCTCTTGTGTATACATGTGGTGTGTATTTGGGTACTTTGGGTATTAGGATAATATTAGCCATGAGTTCAGAAATGTTTCATCTTTTGGGAGTTTAGGTACATTTTGGAAGAGTAGACTATTAAATAACCTTTTCAATATTAACTGTGGTCATTTGTTCATTCAAAATTTTCTGCCCCTTCTTCAGTCAATTTTGGTTATATATATTTTTCTACGAAGCCATCTCTATCCCTGGATTTCATAGTGTACTGATATCAATTTATGTAATAGTCTGTTGTTATTGTGTTAAACTCTTCTGTCTATAGTAATATCTCTTTTTTCATCCTTTATGTTGCATATTTACTTACTTATTTTTGACTCTCCTATAAAAATAGTATTTCCAAGAGGTTTCTTGATTTTATTGGTTTTGTCAAGAACCATCTTTTGGTCCAATTTATTAATCCTTATTTTTCTTTCTGTTGCATTAGTTTCTGCCTTTACTTTCATTAGTTAAATTCCTTTTGCTCATTTTGTTGTTCAGTGCTTATTAAATTGAATGCTGAAGTCATTTATGTTAAATTTTGTTTTGTCTTCTTCAAATGTGTATTATAAAGATATAAACACATGTAAATATTAAATGTCACTTTATTAGTCTTTTTTGTTCTTTCTGTTTGGCTCCCCACCCTCCTTCCACATAACCTCAGTATGATAATATATATTCATGAGGTTTTCTTGATAATTATTTGTTTTTAAAAATTGGAGTATTATAGGCACATTTCTCACTCATTAACACCTAGTAAACCTCTTTCCAAGTCAATTGTACCATGTGTTTACTCAATGCGTTTATTTTATTCCAATTTTTTTTGTCCCTGTGTTCTACATCATTACATTACTAAATACTGGTGCTTTTATTTCTTGTACAACACATTGTCAGGACGAATGTTACTGGAACAAAGGAGAAATTTCCCTTTTAGTTTTAATTTTCAAAAAGGCTGGAACTTTTCTCACTTTTCTATCAAGTTATGGTACTGCCCTTCTCTCTGCATTCACATTGGTAATAAGTTTTATGATTTTAAATTTTGCCAACTTTATAGGTATAGAGTATTACTGTACCATTTCTTTAATTTTTTTTTTTTTTTTTTTTGACCAGGGCTGGGTTTGAACCCGCCACCTCTGGCATATGGGGCCAGCGCCCTACTCCTTTGAGCCACAGGCACTGCCCTAATTGTGTTCATATATATATATATATATATATTTTTTTTTTTTTTTTTTTTTTTTTTGGACACAGAGTCTCACTTTGTCCCCCTCAGTGCCCTGGCGTCACAGCTCATAACTCTTGGGCTTCAACTATTCTCTTGCTTTAGCCTCCTGAGTAGCTAGGACTACCACAATGCCAGGCTATTTTTAGAGACGGGGGTCTCACTCTGGCTCAGGCTGGTTTTGAACTCGTGAGCTTAGGCAGTCCACCTGCTGCGGCCTCCCAGAGTGCTAAGATTACAGGCATGAGCCACCCTGCCTGGCCACTCTTTTTTATTTCTAATGAGGTTGAGCATCTTTTTAAATGCTTGTTGGCTATTAGATTTATTTGGGGGTATTTGACTATTCATTTGCTTTGCCCATTCTTGTTGGGTTCTTACATTTAATTAAAAAAGTGTATTGTAAGTATTAATTCTTTGTCCTGTATATTGCAATTTCCTCAAAAATCTATTGTCTATTGAGTTTGTTTATAATTTTTACCTTTTTTTTTAATTTTTAGAGTCAAATGTATTTTTTCTTTCGTATCTTCAGAGTTGGTGAGGTTGGTTAAAATATCTCCCACACCTCAAAGATTCACATGTAGTCTCTCAGATTTTCTTGTAAAGTTTTTACTGTTCTTCTTTTTACATTTATGGCTTCAGTTCATCTGATAATTATGTTTTGCGTATGGCACAAGAGAAAGATCTGTCTAGTTTTATTTCAATCCAAGTTAATAGCCTATTGAGATATTACCCTTTATCAAATAATGAATTTCTTGGCCACAGATTTGAATCAACACATTCATCATATAATATTATCCTATATATTAGTATATATTTCTGGATTCACTATGCTGTTTTATTGACCTATTATTAAATTGATATGTCAATGTCATAATGATTTGATTACAATAAGGCTGTATCTTCTGGTGTCTAGTAAGTAAAAGCAATCCTCTCTATTCTTTTAGTACCTTCCTTAGCTATTCGTAGGCATTTTATTCTTCCAATTAAAACGAGGCAAGCCCTGTTCTGATTCTCATTGAAGTTTCATTAAACATATATTAATTTTACAAATATAATAAATTTAAGTTGTTTTATTGTTATGTTTATCTCTATGCATTTCATAAAGGTTGCTATGGTTAATGAAACAGTTTTCTCCTGTTTCTGTCTCTAAGTGCTTATTACCAAATAGGGACAATCTATAGGTTTGCATATATTCCAGTAATTTTATCCTAGAGTCTTGATGGGTATTGAATCATCAGCCATATGAGACAGATTTTACCTCTTTTCCAACATTTATAGCCAGTTATCACATTTTCTTACCTTATTGAATTTATCAGAAAACCTAAGACAATGAAAGTGAACATTCCTTCTACTCCATGATTTTACTTCAGATTGTTACTTCTATTCCCATTTGCCATAATTTTTTTCTTCTTTACTATGTGGATGATCAAATGGATTATGTTAATAAAGTTCCTGGCTCAGCGCCTGTGGCTCAATTAGCTAAGGCACCAGCACATACACCTGAGCTGGCGAGTTCGAATCCAGCCTGGGCCCACCAAACAACAATGGCCACTGCAACCAAAAAATAGCCAGGCATTGTGGCAGGCGCCTGTAGTCCTAGCTACTTGGGAGGCGGAGACAGGAGAATAGCTTGAGCCCAGGAGTTGGAGCTTGCTGTGAGCTGTGATGCCACAGCACTCTACCCAGGGCAGCAGCTTGAGGCTCTGTCTCAAAAAAAAAGTTCCTGACACTAAATACACAAACCCATACATTCTTAGAGTAAATAAATAAATTGATGAGTGTTTCATCTTTTTCTATTGCCTAGAATACAAATAATTTTCTTTATTTTTTCCATTTGTTGCCACTTATAGCATTCTTTCATGATTTTTTTCATTATATGCCCTCTAGCATTCGGAAATTCTTATATTTTTGCTATTTTTATCATTTTACTTAAACAAGCTGAGGACTTGTCCATTTTGTCAGTGGTGTTTTCACAGAATGAGCTTTGAGTTTATTTGGTTTTCCTAGTTATTTTTGGATGGAAGTATAATTATTTTTTAGATTTTATCTTTATCTGTGATCTCTTCCTAGTTTCTTTTGGCTTATCTTGCTGACTTTTCCCCTAATATTTAGCAAAAATAATATAATCTTTTCTTTTCTTTTTTTTTTTTTTGAGACAGAGTGTAGAGTGGTATGATGTCACAGCTCTCAGCGACCTCAAATTCTTGGGCTTAAGTAATTCTCTTGCCTCAGCCTCCCAAGTAGCTGGGACTATAGGCACCTACCACAATGCCTGGCTATTTTGTTGTTATTGTTGTCATTGTTGTTTTAGCAGGCCTGGGCCAGGTTTGAACCCACCAGCCCCGGTATATGTGGCTAGTGCCCTAGCTGCTGAGCTATAGGTGCTGAGCCATTGTTCTTTGTTTTTAATAGTGAAGGCACTTAAAGCTCTACATCTTTCTCAGAGAACACCTTTCATATATCCCATAGGTTTTGGAATAAAGGGTTTTCTTTTTATTTTCACCGAGCAGAAAATAAGCTATTGATTCAATAAATATGCCATATAACTGGCATGTAGCAATGCAATGTTCACACATCAATATGTAAAACTTCAGTCTGTTTTCCTTTCTCCAGTGGGTAAAGATGAACACTGAAATTTCTTATGCAAAAAGTAAACAGCTATTTCCACATACCTTTATTAATATTCAAGGAACTTACCCTCTCGACTTGATTTGACTTCTTCAGGAAAACTTTTCAGGAAAAAACTTTTCTAATCTGTGGAACTCAGAAAAATGAAATAAGCAATATCTCATATTCATTAACCAGGTCCCAGCTTTCTTTAAAAATCACCTTAAATCTGAATTCCATTAAGGTATTGTGGAGAGTTCACACTGATTTACACCCAGTTTTATTGAGGTATAATTGACAAATAAAAATCTCATTTAAGGAATACAGTATAATGTTTTGATACACATTATGACATGATTATCAGAGAGGGTTTTCATTATTTTCAGGACAGTTTGTAACATCTTCTTTGATTTCATCTTTAATCCAAAGGTAATTTAGGAGTATGACTTTGTCTTTTTATTTGCTTATTGAGTTATTTTATAATATTTGTTTCAACTTTGAGTACCATTTTAAATTTGTATTTCTATATAATGAATTACCTCAAATTTATCATTTATTATTGCATAGTTTCCAGTTTCCAAGGGTTAAAAGTCAAGTTGGGCTCAGCCTGGTACTCTGGACAGGATCATATAAGGCCAAAACCAAGCTGTTGATAGGGACTATAGGCTCTTTAGTGGAGGCTCTGGGAGAGAATCCACTTCCAGGCTCATTTGGAATGTTAACAAAATTTAGTTACTTCAGACATCAGGTCTCTGTATTGCTTAGAATTTCTCTGACTTCAATTTCCACTGCATCTTTCTGACCTTCTAAGGCAGCAGTTCTCAACCTCTGGGTCAAGACCCCTTTGTAACAATGAAAATACATCCCGGCATTAGGAAGGTTGAGAACCACTGTGAGGAGTCATGTGATTACATTGGGCCCACCTGAATAACTCAGGATACTCTCGCCATTGGAAGACTAGCTGATTAGCAACCTTAATTCTTTCTGCAAAGTTCCTTTGTCAAGTATCATAACATTGGGCATAACACCAGGGGAGAAACGTCATAAGGGCCCAAATTTTACCTACCACAGGTATAATTTACACATGTGTACAATGAAGCACATTGATTTTTTAAATGTGCAGTTTGAGGCATTTTGACAAATGCATACACTTGCATAACAACCACTCTAATCAAGATACAAAATATTTACATCAGCCCTCCTGCAGGTTTTTAGTGAGTCTACGTACCCTTACCTGGTCTCAGGCAACAAGCTGCTTTATGGATATTATGTATTCATTTTCAGTTGTTCTAGAATTTTGTATCAGTGGAATCATACAGTATGCATTATTCTATGGCCTTTCTTTTTACAGCATCATGATTTGGAAATTCACTGAGGTTGTTGTAATTCTGTCCCTTTTATTGCTGATTACTGCTCCATTATGGGAATACATCATAATTTGTGTATCCATTCAACTGCTCATGGACTTTTGGATTTTCTTCAGTTTGGGGCTAATATAAATAAACATGTTATGAACATTTCTCTACATATTTTTGGGTGAACATCTGTTTTCATTTATCGTAGTTGCATATCTAGGATTGGAGTCACTGGAACATAAAGTAAGTGCATGTTTATAAGAAACTAACAGATTTATGGAGTTGTACCATTTTTTACTTCCACCAGTAATTCATGAGATTGACAGGTGCAACATATCCTGGATATATGATATTATCAGTATTTAATTTTGTTGATTTTAATGACTGCATGGTGGTATCTTGATTATTATTAATTTGCATTTCTCTGTTGACTAAAAATATGTTGGGCATATTTGCATGTGCTAACTAGATGGACATTTGTATACATGTTTTGGTGAAGTGTCTATTAAGATCTTTGGCTCGCTTTTATTTGGGTTGTTTGGTTATTGTTGAGTTTCAAGAATTATTTACATATTCTGGGTGTAATACTTTTTAAATGTACCTGTTTTGAACATTTTCTCCCCATCTATAGCTTATATTTTCATTTTCTAAATGCTATCTTTCAAATATCAGAAATAAGCAATTGTAATAAAGTCTAATTCAGCTTTTGTTCTGTGATCTCTGCTTTTTTTATTGTCCCAGGAAATCTTTGCATGCTTTAAGTTCCCAAAGCTTTCCAATATGTTTTTTTTTTTTTTTCTAGAACACATTTTGAGTTAAATTTTCTGTATGGTGTAAAAATGCTTTTCTTTCTTTATTGAATTGCCTTGACACATTTGTAGAAAGTTAAATAACTGTAGATAGGCAAGTCTGCAGAGTCCTTAGTTCCATAGATTGGAACTATGGTATGCCAGCACCACAGTTTTGATTACTGTAACTTTATAATAATTTTTTTTTCTTTTTAAGACAGAGTCTTGTTCTGTTGCTCCAGGCTAAAGTGCTATGGCATCAGCCTTGCTCACACACAAATTCCTGGGTTTAAGCAAGCCTCCTCTCTCAGACCCCAGAGTAGCTGGGACTATAGCTACCACATCTGGCTAATTTTTTCTTTCTTCCTTTCTTTCTTTCCTTCTTTCCTTTCTTTCCTTTCTTTCCTTCTCTCTCTCTCTCTCTCTTTCCTTTTCTTTTCTTTCTTCCTTCTGACAGAGTCTCACTGTCACTCTGAGTAGAGTGCCCTGGTACAATAGCTTATAGCAACCTAGAACTCTTGAACTCAAGTAATACTCTTGCCTCAGCCTCCAGAGTAGCTGAGACTATAGGTACCTACCACTACACCTGGCTAGGTTTCTATTTTTAGAAGAAACAGGGTCTCATGCTTTCTCAGGCTGGTTTTGGACTCCTGAGTTCTGGGCCTCCCAGAGTGCTGGGATTACAGGTGTGAGCCACCACACCCTGTCTAATTTTTCTATTTTTACTAGACATGGGTCTTGCACTTGCTCAGGTTGGTCTTGAACCTCTGACTTCAGGCATTCCTCCCATCTCAGTCTTCCAGAGTGCTAGGATCACAGGCAAGAGTCACCACACCTGACTATATAACTTTATAATAAATCTTAGTATCAGAGAGTCTAAAACCTCCAACTTTGTTCTTTATTAAAATTTCTTTTAATATACTTTTATATTTACATATTAATTTTATAGTCAACTAACTAACACCCACCAAGTAGCCTACTGGGATTTTTACTGGAATTGAAGTGAATCAATAGATCAATTTGAGGAGAGTTGGATGTTTTGTATAGTAATGGTTCTTGCACACATTTTACTAACTGCATCCCTAAATATTTGTGGGGTTTTGATGCTATTGTTAATTATACCATTATAATTTACTTTCATTTTCCAAGCATTTGTTACTAATATGTAGAAATTCCATTGATTTTAATATATTGACCTCATTTACTTCAACCTTGCTAAATTTGCATTTTAGATCCAGTAGCTTTTTGTACTGTCTTTAGTATTTCTGCAGATACATTAATGTTTTCTTTTCTTTTTTTTTTTAATTGTTGGGGATTCATTGAGAGTACAAAGAACCAGTTTACACTGCTTGCATTTGTTAGGTAAAATCCCTCTTACAATTGTATCCCATTACCAAGAGGTGTGTCACAGATCATAACCCCACCTCCTCCCTCCTTTCCTCTTTCCACTCCCCCCTTTCCCCACTCCCCACCATGTAGTAGCATCACTTGTCGTCATATCAGAGTTCAGTACATTGTATTCTTCTCCATTTTTGTGATGCTTTACTAAGAAGAATGTGTTCAACCTCCATCCAGCTTGATACAAAAGATGTAAAGTCACCATCTTTTTTTTGTGGCTGAATAGTATTCCATGGTATACATATACCACAGCTTGTTAATCCATTCCTGGGTTGGTGGGCATTTAGGCTGTTGCTGCATTTGGCAATTGTAAATTGAACAGCAATAAACAGTCTAGTGCAAATGTCCTTATGATAAATGATTATTTTTCTTCTGGATAGATGCCCAGTAATGGGATTGCAGGATCAAATGGGAGGTCTAGTTTGAGTTCTTTGAGGATTCTCCATACTTCCTTCCAAAAAGGTTATATTAGTTTGCAGTCCCACCAGCAGTTTAAAAGTGTTCCCTTCTCTCCACATCCAAGCCAGCATTTACAGCTTTGAGACTTTGTGATGTGGGCCATTCTCATTGGGGTTATGTACTGTCTCAGGGTGGTTTTGATTTGCATTTCTTTGATAATTAGGGGATAATGAGCTTTTTTTTAAATGTTTGTTAGCCATCATCTGTCTTCTTTAGAGAAGGTTCTAGTCATCTCTCTTATCCACTGATACAAGGGATTGTTGGCTCTTTTTATGTTGCTTCATTTGAGTTCTCTGTAGATCCTAGTTATCACGTTTTTGTCCAATTCATAATATGCAAATATCTTTTCACATTCTGAAAGTTGTCTGTTGGCTTTGGTTGTTCTTTCCTTAGCCATACAGAAGATTTTCAGCTTAATTAAGTCCCATTTGTTTATTTTTGTTGTTGCAATTGCCACTGCAGTCTTCTTCATAAAGTCTTTCCCGAGGCTGATACTTTCAAGTGTTTTTCCCACAATTTCTTAGAGAATTTTTATTGTTTCATGCCTTAGATTTAGATCTTATATCCATCTTGAATCAATTTTAGTGAATGGAGAAACGTCGTGCTTCCAGTTTCAGTCTTTTACATGTGGCTATCTGGTTCCCCCAGCACCATTTGTTGAATAAGGATCCTTTTCCCCAGTGTATGTTCTTGTTTGGTTTATCAAAGATCAGGTGGCTGTAAGATATTATTTTCATCTCATGGTTTTCTATGTGGTTCCAGATGTCTATGTCTCTATTTCTGTGCCCAAACCATGTGGTTTTGATACAATAATGTTTTCTGCAAATAATGACAATTTGCTTCTTCATTTTCAAACTGGATGCTATTTATTTATATATTTGTGGCTTACTGCATGGGCGAGTACAATGTTGAATAGAACTGGTGATAGCAGAAATCCTTATCTTGTTCTTGATTTCAGAGGGAAAGAATTCAATATTTCACCATTAAGTATATTGTTACCTGTAATTTTTTCATAAATGTCCTTTATTACATTGAAGAAGTTCCCTCCTAAGTGTCTTGAGAATTTTTTTCAAGATTGGGTGCTGGATTTGTCAAATGCTTTTTCTGTATGCATTGAAATGATCATAAGGTTTATCTTGTTTATCCTGTTGGTAGGAATTACCAACAGAATTACCTTGATTGATTTTTTTCATGAGGAACAAGATATATATTCCCAGGGGGAAAAAACCCACCTGGTTTTGTTGTATTATTTTGGTAATATTTTTGTTTTGGGCTGAATTATGTCCCACTCCAAATTTATATGTTGAAATCCTAACACCCAGACTGGGTGAACTCTGGGAGGCTGAGTCAGGTGGATTGCCCTGGGTTCAAGACCAGCCTGAGCAAGAGCCAGACCCCGTCTCTAAAAAGAGCCGGGTGTTGTGGTGGGTGCCTGTAGTCCCAGTTACTTGGGAGGCTGAGGCAAGAGGATTGCCTGAGCCCAGGAGTTTGAGGTTGCTGTGAGGTATGACGGCACAGCATTCTACTGAGGGTGACAAAGTGAGACTTTGTGTCAAAAAAAGAAAAGAAAAGAAATCCTAACCCCCAAATGCAATTGGATTTAGAGACAGAGCATTTAGGAGGTAATTTAGGTTGAATGAGGTCATGAAGATGGAGTCCTAGTTCAATAGGACTGGCAGTCTTACAGGAGGAAGAAAGAAAGATCTCTCTCTCTGTCTCTCCATGGACATGCCTTAAAGAAAAGCCATATGAACACACAGTGATAAGGCAGCCAAGAAGAGAGCCCTCACTAGAAACCGACCATGCTGGCACTCTAATCATGGACTTCCCACCTCCAGCATTGTGAAAATATAAATTTTTGTTGTTTAAATCACCTATGATATTTCATTATTATTATTATGTTTATGTTTATGATAAATATTTATCTGTGATTTTCTTGTAATATTACTGTCTGGTTTTGGTATAAGAGTAATACTATCCTCATGAAATGAGTTGAGAAGTTTTCACTTTTCTGTTTTAAGGAAGTTTATGTAAAATCATTATCATTTCTTTGTTGAAATGTTGGAGTGTATTAACCAGGGAAACCACGTTAAGCTGGAAGGTTTTGTTTTGGTTTAGTTTGGTCTTGTTGTTGTTACTTTATATAAAGAATCTTAATTATGAATTCTTTTTTTAAAAGCTAAATGGATATTTGAATTTTCTATTTCTTTTAGGGTTGTTCTAAATAATTTCTTTTAAGGAATTTCATCTGAGTTATTGAATTTAATAGTATAAAGTTCAGAATATTCTCTTACCCATTTTTAAAGTCATTGGAGGTACAACTTGCATACTATAAAAATCACTAAGTTTCAGTGTGTCAGTGTAGAGTTTTATTTTTTTGTTTGTTTGATTGTTCAATTTCCTAAATCTTCACCTTTTTATTTATGTGCCATAAAAATTCACCATTTTAAAGTATAAAATTCAGTAGTTTTTAGTAAATCCATAAAGTGGTGCAATTATCATCTCTAGTTTCAGAATATTTTCATCACCCCTCAAAGAAACCCTATGCTCATTAAGCAGTCATTACCAATTTTTCTCCCTCCCACAGGCCCTGACAACCATTTATCTACTCTCTAGCCATAAGGCGTTGCCTATTCCATTTCATATGAATGGAATCATACAATAGACTTTTCTGCCTAGCATCTTTAGCTTAGCATAATGTTTTCAGCATTCTCCCCTTGTGTAGCATGTATCAGTATTTCATTCCTCTTTATGGCTAAATAATATTCCATTGTATAGATATCCTGTATTTTATTTATTCATTCATGTATCAATGGACTTTTGGAGAAATGCAAATTCTTTGCCTATTTTTAAATTGGATTATTTGTCTTTTATTATTTAGTTGTAAAATTTATTTATATCTCCTTGATACATAGATTACACCCTTATCAGAACTATCATATACAAATATTTTACCATTCTGTGGGTAATTATTTCACTTTCCTAATGGTATCCTTTGAAGCATAAAGTTTTTCATTTTGATGAAGTTCAATTTATCTTTTCCCCCTTTAGTTGCATCTGTTTTTGATGTATTGCCAAACCCAAGATCACAAGATTCACACCTTTTTTTTTTACCCTAGGAGTTTTATAGTTTTAGCTCTTGCATTGAGGACTTTGATTCACTTTGAGTTAATTTTTGTATATATGTATGGAAGAGATTCAAGTTCATTCTGTGGTCTCCGTAGTGTGTAGTTTAGCAATTTTAATGACTTTGAAGTAAAGGCCCAGATTGTCAGTAACTGGCATCTAATTGAACAGTCATTTATCTTTTAATGTTGTCCTTGCTTTGTATTGTAATGTCCATTTAACAAGCAGCCTGAGGCATAGTGAATAATCATTTGTGTGTAAAATTAAATCCAATAGAGTAAATCATTCATTTATTATCTAGCTTTTTGTTGTTTTGAAGGCAGTCCCATGTTATTTGCCAGGAAAGAAGTTGATAGAATTTTTATTTTTTATGATACCATTTTATAATGTAGATTATTTTGATACTGATTAACAGGATAAGCTGACTCTGGACACATCCTGAGAGCCTCTGCCAAGGATTAAAATAAATAGCTGGGAAAATTCAGTTTTATATTATCTGTTCCTGCAGCTGTTCAGCTTCTTCTAAGCAAAGGTCAGAGAATATAATAGGTTTTCCGATTGGTTTTAGATAAAATGTGAAAGAACAGTTGATGTCAAGGACAAATGTTGCCAAATGTATTTAGCAGGATTTATATATCAGATCCCAAAGGAAATACACAAACAAAAATCTTAGAAAAGTTAGGAAGGAGCAAAACTTTTGAACCCTGGAACATTTTGTCACTTACTATGCAGATTACCCTGAAACTGAGACAGGCGAATAAATCACATGTTTTTACTGCAATGGGAAATATTCACTCTAAGGGAAAAGGTCTCTGGCTGGGAAGTTGTATATTGGACTATATAGACAGACTCATCTCAGAAGTGAACCACACCCTTACATGGTACTGATGTTAGGAATGTCTAGTATGTCACTTTGAATAGAGAATCCTTCCCTGAACTACATCCTGCTTAACTTAGGAGCTAGGCCTTCTGTTTTTCAGTCTCACAATTTTGTATGTCTATCTTCTAGGTTTTTCTTTTAACTCTTCCATCAAAGGGGAAAAGGTGTTTCTGTGTGCTCTTGATAGTTTCTTCTCTGTGCTCTCTTCCAGTATCTTGCTTTAGAAAACATTTTCTATGTGTCATATATCTTCATTTTAGTCAGAAATATTTAAAGTGGAAGCACTGTGCTAGCTTATGTCAAAATACTTATCAGTGCACATGGAATTGAGTCTGACTAGAAACCAGTGGAAACTTTGTAGAAAGTGGCTGGGGTAGACTCAGCAGAACCAAGGATATAAAATGGGAAAAGGGGAAAGGTAACAAACTAGAGATGGGTTGATGAATGTGCAAGTGCATAAATCACAGAGTGGCTGGCAGATGGAATAAATGGAGTGAAGGAAGGAGAACACTCAATTATATAGGCATCAAATGTTAAAAAGACTAAAAGCCAAGACTATGCCAAGACTAGTTATAAGGGAATTTTTGTGGATGGATGACATTAGAGTACATTTGAATATGAATTATATAGCACAGGTTGTGTTCCCTTGAAATGGACTCTGAGATGGAGATTAATGTGCAGGAATTTTATTTGGAGTGTTCTGGGGATCAACAACTGGGGAAGCAGGGGTGGGTGGAGGGTGAAGTGGGCTGCAGGGTGGGCTCTGGGACAGCCTGTGCTGACCTTAGTCATTAAGTTCCATTCATCCTTGGGGAGTGTTGTCTGTCCTGTAAAGTAGGTATGGTCTTCCCTTGGTTGGCAATGTATATCTAGTGGCTATGTTGCAGAAAGACAAGACCCAATGGAGAGAAAGAGCACCCAAACACCATGTTTATGAGAGGAAGGGCTTTATTCACCAGCTGGGAGCTTACAGCATAGTAGAATTCCAAATGGCTGCGCTCCCCAACTGGTTTGGTCTTTCCATTTTTATTGACAGTCAGAAAGTTCCACCCCACAAGTATCCTTCTTATTGGCCAGTTTGAATCAAGCGGGAGATGCTATTCCAGCCCCTACAGAACTACAGTATTTCACAGAACTTGGAAATTTCCAAGTTCCAGGAAGTTAAGTTTGCAAATTCCCAAGAGCTGAGTCACAATGGAGAGGACCCTGCAAGTATAGCCTTGTGGTCTCCTTGAGAAGACCTGTTTTCCTAGACTTTACCCTTCTCCAATATCCTTTCTCAGCTAGAGATCAAGTACCTTCTTACATGGCCATGTGTGTCTCTATGACAGTCCCTTTATCCTCGTGCAGCTTAGTTCCTTGTCTTCATGGTCCTCACTGGAATTGGGTGGGGGACAGATGCATATTCCTGCCTATCCCCAAGCATGAAAGTACCCCCACCTCTACTCTTCCTCTGGCCTGCTAATCCTCTGGCTTCTGTTATCCCAAATTGCCACATGGCTCCATAGCCTCTAATTCAGTTGGCTGTGGAGAAAAGGAAACACTTATATATTGTTGGTGAGATTGCAAACTAGTATAGCCTCTATGGAAAGAGGCACAGACTCCCCAGGTGGGCCACTGGGAGGAGTGGGAAGCACAGTTTCCTTAATTGCCAGTCATCCATTCCCACATTCATCTTCTTACTGGGTACCCAGAATCATCTTTGAGTTGATACATATACAGAAACTTGGAGGCTGGCCCTCCTTCATCACCGAGATCTGCCTTCAAACTGGAGCTTCACCTATGCTTTTGACAGCTTCTGGGTAGGGTGGCCTTTGGTACCACCATGGATGCAGTGGTCACGGGCACATTCCCTAACCTCTTTAACTGTACAATACTCCCCTGGGCTGACATGATGTTATATTGTTATATGGAAACCCACATTAGTGAATCAAATCCTCTGTAAGAGCTCAGATATTGATGCTGGCTGAGGCCCTGCAGACTGCTGCATGAAAGGCTAACCCACTCCTGGGTTATATCTCTTCTTCTT
>CAUYON010199733.1:0-34305 GCA_963573935.1 Arctocebus calabarensis
TCATGGCATTTTCTTGATCACTATATAAAGACATTGATACTCTACATTTAATAAGTTTCACCAGTACCCTGCTAAGATGCACCGTAGGTGTGATCCCACCCTCCCTCCTATCCAACTACTCATAGTTAACTGTTTCTTAGAAGCTTTGATATGTTTTCTTTGTCTTTTTTCATAGACTATTAGATTATTTACAAGTTTATTTCTTTGTTTCCAATACAACGTTTTCTGGAAATAGTATTGAATTGCTATTTAGTCATTTTATTGTAAACATGAAAGTAATAATGGCTATCCTAATAGCCTAAATTACTAAAACTTGCTATTTTGCCCAGCAGATAGTAAATTTTTGGTGAATATTTTCAGCAAATTGTGAAATGTGTTACCTAAAGTTAATGTAATTGCCAATTAATACAGTCTAATAATTGTGATATTCAATTTTTTAATAAACTTTGTGAAATTTTATGTGAATATTTAATTCTGTTACTTGTAAAAATATGCAAAAACTCACAATTTGATAATAGATTTGCCTATTTCCCTTCATATTTCTATCCCTTTTGGCTCTGCTCAGTTAGGGGCAATGTTGATAAATGAGTCTACATTGAATACAGTTATTTTTACTTGGCATACAGGCTATTCAGTAATTTTTTAGATACTTTCCTTATTTTTTATTTGATTATTTTCCTTTTATATTGCCAAGGTATCTCTTACAAGCAACTATTTTTTTTTACACTGCTTGCATTTGTTAGGTAAAGTCCCTCTTATAATTGTGTCCTGTCTCCAAGAGGTGTGTCACACCATGAAATGGCCCCCACTCCTTTTCCTCTTTCCCTCAATCTGCTTCCCCATTCCCTGACCCCATAGAATGTACTAGGTCATCAGTTGTCCTCATACCTCAATTGAGTACATTGGATTCTTGCTTCTCCAATTTGGGATGCTTTACTAGGACAAATGTATTTCAACTCCATCCAGGATCATACAAAAGATGTAAGTCTCCATCTTTTTTAGTGGCTGAATAGTATTCCATGGTATACATATACCCTGACTTTGTTAATCCTTTCCTGGATTATTGGGAATTTAGTTTTTTTTCCACAGTTTGGCACAGTTAATTATCATGGTTAATTGAGCTGTGATAAACAGTCTAGTGCAAATGTCCTTATTATAAAAATGATATTTTTTTCTCCTGGGCAGATGCCCAATAATGGCATTGCAGGATCACATCAGAGGTCTAGTTTGAGTTCTTTGAGGATTCTCCATACTTCCTTCCAAAAGGGTTGTATAAGTTTGCAGTCCTACCAGCAGTGTAAAAGTGTTCCCTTCTCTCCTTATCCATGTCAGCATCTGCAGACTTGAGATTTTGTGATGTGGGCCATTCTCACTGGGATTAGATGATATCTCAGGGAGGTTTTGGTTGGCATTTGTCTGATGATTAGGGATGATGAGCATTTTTCCAAATGTTTATTAGCCATTTGTCTATCTTTTTTAGAGAAGGTTCTAGCCATCTCTCTTGCCCATTGATATAAGGGTTTCTTGGCCTTTCTATGTTGATTAATTTGAGTTTTCTGCACATCCTACTTATCAAGCTTTTGTCTGATTCCTAATATGCAAATATCTTTTCCCATTCTGATGGTTGTCTATTTGCTTTGGTGGTTGTCTCCTTAGCTTCACAGAAGTTATTCAATTTAATTAAGTTCCATTTGTTTATTTTTGTTGTTGTTGCAATTTGCACTAACGTCTTCTTCCTAAAGTCTTTCACCAGTCTGATAACTTCAAGTGCTTTCCCTGGTAACTTTTAATTGACTTTTAAAATTTATTCTGATAATAAGCATCATTTAATTTGATTACTTAGGTAGTTTAACCTAAATACAAATGAATACTCCAAATTCCCAAATTTTGCATTTGCTTCTTATATTTCCACTACTTTTAGATTACTTATGTTTTATTTCTTACCTCTTAAGGCACCATCAGTACTATTTGTAAGAATTGTATGAGCCAAAATCTTTATCTCATTTTATTATTTTTGTTGAGGCAAAACTATGTCTCAACAACAAACATAAATTCTTCATTTTAAATTTCAATATTACTAACTTCACACAAGTTTCTGTATTATGTTGGAACTATTACATTACATTGCTTACAAATTATTTATTTTCATAGAATCACATTCTTAGATTTGTAATATGCCATTCTGGAATGCTAAAAGATAAGTTCTACGTGAAAAACCTATTTTGTCTTTATCTTTCCCTTTATAAAACCTAGGAAATCATACACAACAGTTTTGTAGGTAAATGAATTATTGTAAAGTTAATATTTGTAAACATTATCATATTCAGGGAATAGGACTTTAAACCTTGCCTTATTTAGCACAATTTTTTTCTTGACTTTACTTTTGAGGATTATTTTTGGTAGAAAATAGATTTAATATTTCCAGTTATTGTCTTACAGCTCTTGGGACTTATCTTTTCATTGTTTTGTACATTTATCTTTCCTGATTAAAAAAAAAAATCAGCCTTTAGTATTGTCCTAATGAAAAACAATATGGATTTTATGTATTTTTGGTGGTCTTTTATTTTTAATTAAACTATTTAATTAAACTATTTTAATTAAATAGCTAATTGGAGATTCATAAGCAATTGCGAGAACTAATACAGAGCAATCACATGTAAACTTTACCTAGTTTACCACACATGTAATTTCTTGCAAAGCATCATGGAAACCAGGAATGCACCATGGAAACTAAATGGACATTAGTAAGGGCAAGATCTAAAACATTTCATGAGAAGGACACTTTAAATTGCTATTTTAGGGTCACATTCACTTCCCTGACCCTAATCTCTGGCAACTCCTAATCTATTCTCTTTAATTTTGCTGTTTAAAGTTAGCTTTACGAATGGTATTTCAGAGCGGTGCCTGTGGCTCAATAGAGTAGGGAGATGGTGGGTTCAAACCCAGCCCCAGCCAAAATAAACGGCAACAACAACAACAAAAAGAATGTTATTTCAGTGGAATCATACATTATTCAAATTTGGGAAATTGGCTTTTATTCACTCAGAAAAATTTCTGGAGCTTCATCCAAGTCGTTTCATGCATCAATTGTTTGCCCCCTTTAATCACTGGATCGTATTTCACTGTAGTTATGAACTTACTATAGCCTACTTGACTATTCACCCACCGAAGGACTTGTTCTGGCCAAGGTCTGTTATGAATAAAACTGCTATAAATATCCGTGTATAGCTTGTTCTGTGAACATAAGACTTCATATCTCCAGCTGAAATGCTCCAGTGCAGTGGCTGGATGATATGACAGTTGTTTGGTTAGTTTTGTGTAAAGTTGTTAAAATATATTCTAGAATAGCGGTACTTGTTTATACGCTCACCAGCAATATAGAAATAACCTAATTTCTCCACTAACAATTGGTCAAGTTCAGCTTTTATAATAAGCATGTAGTGATTTCTCATTGTAGCTTTAACTTCAATTTACCTAATCAGTAGTAATGCTGAATATCTTTTCATGTGATTACTGTTTATATATCCTTTTCAGTATATGTCTGCTTATATCTTTTGCCTATTTTTCAAGTAGGATTTTTTTATTTGTTTACTGTTGAGTTTATTTATTTGTTTGTTTATTTTGAGAAAGAATCTTGCTCTTTTGCTGTACTAGAGTGAATTGGCATCATCATAGATCACTGTAACCTTAAATTCCTGAGCTCAAGGGATACACCTGCCTCAGCACCTAGAGTAGCAGGACTACAGGTTGGGGCCACTAAGCTGGGTTACTTTTTTTTTTTTTTTTTTTGTATCCACAAGGTCTTGTTATTGCTAAGCCTGGTCTTGAACTCCTGACCTCCAACAATTCTCCAACTTCTGCTTTCCAGAATTCTAGGATTACAGACATCAGCCACCAGGCCTGGCCTGCTGTTGAATTTTGAAACCTTTCATAGCCTAGATACTAATCCTTTGTTAAACACATGTTCTGAAAATATTTTCTTCTACTCCGTGCTTGACTTTTTACCTTCTTACCAAACTCTTTGACAGAGCAAAGTTTGAAATTTTGAAGAAGTCCAATTTGTCAATGTTTTCTTTTATGGATTGTGCTTTTTAGAGTGAAGTCAAAGAAGTCTTTGTCACATCTTGGATCCTGAAGCCTTTTTCCTATGGTGAATTCCAAAGGTAATTTGCCTTTTTATTTTCTTGTTATCTCTCATTTTCTAGTTTTACTTTGATGCACCTCCATAAATTAACCTTAGCAGTCAAATTTCTTAGTTTTCTTTTTTCTTTTTGTTCCCCAAGCTTTTTGAGAATTTGGCTTAATATTTTTTATCAGTTAAGAAATAAGAAAACATGGTTATAATCTTCTCCAGCATTATTTCTTTTCTATTCTCTCACTCATATGCCTCTGAGATATAGAACTTACACATTACACTTACATGTCCCTATGCCTTTCATACTCTTATTTATATTTTCTGCTTTTACTTTTCTTGTTTCAAGATGGATGTTTTATCCTGTACTGTTTTCTGATTCCCTTATTTTATCTTTGGCTATGTCTAAGCTCCTGCCATTACCAACAATTGAAATACTGGATTTTTGATGTAGATTAACAATATCATGTTAAAATATGTGCATTCACATTTGAAAAAATTGAAATAAGCTTTTAGAAAGTAAATAATATTATACTGATACTATAAAATTCTTTACTGTTTTGGAAATGATGGCATAGAAAATATTTAAGCATATGGGTAGTGCCTGTTGCTTAGTGAGTAGTGCGCTGGCCGCATATACTGAGGGTGGCGGGTTCAAACACAGCCCTGGCTAAATTGCAACAAAAAAATAGCCAGGAGTTGTGGAGGGAACCTGTAATCCCAGCTACTCAGGAGGCTGAGGCAAGAGAATTGCCTAAACCCAAGAGTTGGAGGTTGCTGTGAGCTGTGAGGCCACGGCACTCTACCGAGGGTGATAAAGTAAGACTCTGTCTCTCTTAACAAAAAAAAAAATAAGCATATAAAATAATAATGTTAATATATTGTTAAGTAAATGCAACATATAAGCTGTATAATACTGTGAAATGTAATTTTTCTACTTTGTCCTCATTCACATTTTATAATTTTCTTATGCATAATGTTAAATAACCAGAAGGCTATTAGGCAGAAATCATTAATCTACTTTGAGTTCCTATGTAATATATTGTAATCTAACTTACTTTATAAACAAACAAAAGAAAAAAAAAACCCTAACATTTGCAGATCATTTTAGTAATAAATTTTTGGGTATCAGCCAATAACAGGAAACCAGCCTATCAGACCATCATATCCAAACATAATAAATCCCTCATCATATCATGTCCCAAAAGGCAAATACACAGCTGTAGCCACTCACATGATTTCTATACTTAGTGTCCAAGTTCAGTCAACAAAATTTCATTGCTCACAGTGATGGACAGAGCTCTCTGAACCTCTTCTGATTATGAGTGTACCCCAATTCATAAATCTTCCTTTGCTTGAACTAACTCTGTTAAGTGTATTTTGTCTAAAGTTTATCTTTTTGTAGCAATGTACATGATAGAAACTTTATTTAAAATAAATATATATACAACATTAAAAACACAAACGATGATTACTTAGCAAGCCTCTCTATATTGTCTCTATACAAGGTGATTTTTCTCAGGACTATACTTTCATAACAAGTTTCAAAATTATTTAAAGTGATTTGGGAAGTTATGCTGATTCTCCTTTACCAAAGACATTAATACAGTCTTCTTTACCAGCTAAATCTATACACTTCATACTTCTGGATTCATACATGGTACACAAACTTTCAGATGCCCTCATGGAAAGCATGCCTTCTTATTACCCACTCCTCTAAGTGTGAGTATGACCTGTGTCATGCTTCTGACCCTTCTGTATATGGCATATGTACTGATTCATCATTTATTTGATCATTGTATTATACGAGATTGTTTTGCTAGAAGTTTCACTACAGAGACTCCCCATATTTGTTTGATGAAGCAAGTAAGCACACTGGGGAGGCCCATATCTTAAGTAACTCAATACCCATGGGTAACGTTGAGGATCAAAAGAAAATCCTCACACTCTTAGCTCTATAGCTGATAGTAACACAAGAGGATGAACCTCTTGCTGACATCTTGATAATAGTCATAAAAGGCCACTGAAAAGACAGAGCTAAGACATGCGAAAATGTACAGTCTACAATAACTGTGAGACACTTATGTTTTGTGATAAATTGCAGATTTTGCAAAATATATATTTTTGTTTTATAGTTTGCCTCATACATTTCCTGAATAGTACTCATATACTCATCAGGTTTTAAAAACCTAAAATTTTTAGTACATGCATTACTCAATTATCAGTCCTGTGCCACTCCCTCATATTCTCCAAAGCAGCCCAAGAAAGCCCCAACTTCTCAACCTAGTCTCTGAACTTCATTAGGACATGAACATTCACTGTTTCCTCTTCACAAAATGCAGGGCTATACGGAAAGAATTTCAATGTAACTTACTTGGAATGATTAATGTATTATTCATGATGGGTTCATTTTTCAAAGTTACATTTGGGATCCAGAGAAAATGAGTCTTCTATAATTCTCCAAAATTTATTTGGTACTTAAGAAAAAATCATTTTCACTGAGTATAAAAATTACACTGGGGGATTTGGGGAATTATATCTAAGAATAATAGAAATAAAGCTGCTTGTATTTCTTCCATTCAAATGATAGTAAGGAAACAATTAACTCACCTGGCCAGGCTTAGAATTTTCACAGACAACAATATCATACTCTTTGGCAAGTTCGGGAGGATTGTCATTGACATCCAGGACTCTAATACCGACTGTGACATGGCTCAGCAAACCAGGATTATCTGTAAAACACACAGGAATGTATTTAGTATGTCCATGCATGATTCAGAAGCTTGGTTTAAAACAAATCTCCTAAATATTGTAGGTTGTCACTAGTTCCATATGCTATAGCAGGTCTTTGGCAAAAGACAACTTTATGATGGCACTCTTGGCTAGAATTCATTAACTTACAGAAAAATGAAAAATGTGCACCAAGGCATGACATGAATGCCAAAGTGATGTTTTGTCATATCAAGGAAATTACATGTTATTCAGCAACTGGAGTGGGAGAAAGTTGTCAGAATTCATTATATGCTGTCAGAGTCTAAGGAAGGAACAATTAGTTTCATTATTAATCTAAGAAAAGCATAGCAGTTGATAGAAAATAATTATGTAATATTTTAAACATTCAACATCTAAATCTAAATAAACTCAAAGAAAATAGAAAGTAAATTTCTTTATATAAAGTACCATTTTCTTCTCAAAAGAGAATATATGTATGAAGTGTTCAATGTTAAGTCACACTAGGGGAAAAATAAATAAAAATGTAAATGAGACTTTTTGAAGAGGATCCACATATAACTGAAAAATATTAACATTTATTCTGCTACTTTAAAATATATCTTAAACTCAGTCTTCCTATTTTTTCAGTAAGCAAATTAATTCTGAAATATAAGGCAAAGGCAAACATGGGGTTTATTTTACATGTCAAAGCAAGAGGTTCAGAAGTCATATTAAAAAAATTACATCTTTTTACCCTCACCCCACTCATGGGTAATGTGTCCCTCATCCACTGGAAAAAAAAAAGTCTAAATTAGAGTTATAACAACAACATAAAACAATAACAAATAAGACTAATACACCCAAATTAAGTGCTTCCAGATTTATGAAACAGACCTTGATTAAACTGGAGTGATGTGATAGCCATCAAAACATAATATCTGGGGAATTTACCACCCCCCCTGGCAGAACACGACAGATCCTATAAACAACGACAAACCAAAGATATACGGGTCTTAAATGTTACCTTATAACACACGACTTTAATAGACTTATACAGAACCCACCATACCAAAGTTAAGGAATATGCTTTCTTTGCATTAGCCCATGGAACATACTGCAAAATAGATCATACTAGGATACCAGTCAAACCTCAACAAAATTAAAAGAATTGAAATTATACCTTCTATCTTCTCAGACCACAAAGCAATAAAGGTGGAACTCAACCCCAACAAAAGTTTTCATCCTCTCACAAAGGCATGACAATTAAACAACTTTATTCTGAGTGACAGTTGGGTCAAGGAAGAAATAAAGGAGGAAATTGTTAAATTCCTTAACTGTAACAACAAGGAAGCTACAAGTCACCAAAACCTGTGGGATACTGCAAAAAGCAGTACTAAATGTGTTGAATTAGATGTCTACAATCTGAAAACCAAAAGAGAGTAAATCAACAACCTGATTAATCAGCTTAAGGAAATGGAAAAAGAAAAGCAATCAATTCCAAACCTAGCAGCAGAAAAAAAAATAATAACCAAAATTAATTGAGAAATAAATTAATTTGAAAACAGAAGAATTATTCAGAAAACTAATGAAACAAAAAGTTGAGACTTCAAAACGATAAATAAAATCAATAAACCTTTGGCCAGATTAACTTGAAACAGAAAAGTAAAATCTCTAATAGCCTCAATCAGAAACAGAAAAGAAGAAATAACAACCGATATCAAAGACATACAAGTGATTATCTTTGACTACTACAAGAAACTCTTTGACCAGAATTTTGACAATGTGGAAGATTATGGTCTAATGCCTGAATTCTTGCTATCTCCCTAGACTTCACCAGAAAGAAATACATCTTTTGAACAGACAAATCTCAAGCACTGAGATGGAAGTAATAATAAAAAAGCTACCAACAAAAATAAAAGCTTCAGTGAGTTGGCTTCTCAACAGAATTCTATCACACCCTCACGATGAGCTTGTATCTATACTGCAGAACCTATTCTAAAACATTGAGAAGGAAGGAAGTTTCCCTAAACTATGAAAGAAACATCACCCTGATACTAAAACCAGCAAAGGAGCCAAGTAAAAAGGAGAACTACAGACCAATTTCACAAATGAATATAGATTCAAAAATGCTGAATAAAGTATTTTTACAGCTACACTTTTAGAAAAGTATACATTGTGATCAAGTAGGCTTCATCACAGGGATGCAAGCCTGTTTTAACATAAGCAAATCCATAAATGCAATTCACTATATCAACAGAAGCAAAAACAAAGACCATATGATTCTCTCAATAGATGAGAAAAAGCATTTGATAAAATTCAGCATCATTTTCTCACAAGAACACTTAAGAAAATAGGTATAGGTGGCACATTCTTAAACTGATTGAAGCAATCTATGAAAAATCCACAGCTAATGTCATACTAAATGGAGTAAAATTGAAAGCTTTTCCACTTAGAACTGGAACCAGACAAGGATATTATCTATCACCATTACTATTCAACGTAGTACTGGAAGTTCAAGCCAATGCAATCAGCAAAGAGAAGAATATAAAGGGCTTCCAAATGGGAGCAGAGGAAGTCAACCTTCTTGCCAATTATATGATCTTATACTTAGAAAACCCCGAAGACTCAACTACCAGATTCCTAGAAGTGATCAAAAAATACACTAAGGTCTCAGGATATAAAACCAATGTCCATAAATCAGTAGGCTTTGCATATGCTGATAACAGCCAAGATAAGAATTAAATCCAAGACACAATTACCTTCATAGTAGCTTCAAAGAAAATGGAATACCTAGGAATACACCTACCTGAAGAGATGAAGGACCTCTACAAAGAGAATTAATTATAAAACCCTAAGAAAAGCAATAGCAGAAGACAAAACAAAAGGAAGAATATACCACGTGCTTGGCTGGGAAGAATTGACAGAATTAAAATGTCTATACTTCCCAAAGCAACTTACAGATTCAGTGCAATTTCTGCTAAAATACAATATCATACTTTGAATATTTGGGAAAAAATAGTTCTTGGTTTTGTATGGAATTAGGAAAAAACAATCACTCTACCAGAGTTTAGGTGACATTACAAGTCCACAGTGATCAAAACAGCATAGTATTAGCATAAAATATAGAGAAATACACATAGGGAACTGAATAGAAAATGAAGAGATGAAATCATTCTCCATAGCCATCTGATCCTTGAAAAACCCAACAAAAGAATACACCGGGGAAAGGAATCCCTAGTCAATAAATGGTGCCGGAAGAATTGGAAAACCACATGTAAAAGACTGAAACTGGACCTGCACCTTTTCACCACTTACAAAATTTAACTCAATATGGATAAAAAGTTTAAATCTGAGACACAAAATGATAGAAATCCTAGAAGAAAGTGCGGGAAAAATTCTTGAGAATGTAGCCTGGAGAAAGATTTTGTGAAGAAGATATCAGTGGAAAGTGCATCAACAACAACAACAACAACAAAAATGGGACTCAATTAAATTGAATAGCTTCTGTACAGCTAACAACAACCAAAGCAAATAGACAACCATCAGAATGGGAAAGATATTTGCATATTAGAAATTGGTCAAATGCCTTATAACTAGGATCTACAGAGAACTCAAATTAGTTAACATAAAAAAAAGCCAACAAACCCTTATATCAATGAGCAAGATAGAGGAATAGAACATTCTCCAAAGGAGATAGATCAATGGTTAAAAAAAAAATATGAAAAAATGCTGAGTGTCCCTAGTTATTAGAGAAATGCCAACCAAAACCACCCTGAGATATCACCTAACCCCAATGAGAATTGCCTACATCACAAAGTCTTTAGCTGCAGATGCTGGCATGGATGTGGAGAGAAGGGAGCACTTTTTTTTTTTTTTTTGAGACAGAGCCTCAAGCTGTCACCCTGGATAGAGTGCTGTGGCATCACAGCTCACAGCAACCTCCAATTCCTGGGCTCAAGTGAGTCTCTTGCCTCTGCCTCCCACGTAGCTGGGACTACAGGCACCGGCCACAGCGCCTGGCCAGGGAGCACTTTTTTTAAAAATAATTTTATTGATTCATAATTGTGTACAATGGTACAATCATAGGGCACAATGCTTCATATACAATCAGAAATACTTTGATGGTACTGTTACAGATAGCCTTCATGTCATTTTCTTGATCACTATATAAAGACATTGATACTCTACCTTTAATAAGTTTCATCAGTACCCTGCTAAGATGCACCCTAGGTGTGATCCCACTAATTGCGCTCCCTCCACCCATCCTCCTCCATCCCCTCCCCTCCCTTTCCCTTTTCCCTGTATTCTTGTGCTATAATTGGGTTTTAGCCTTCATATGAAAGCTATAAATTAGCTTCATATTAGGGTTGAGTAGATTGATTACAACCCTTTTTTGGCAGGAAGTATGAAGAATCCTCAAAGAACTCAAACTGGACCTCCCATTTGATCCTGTAATCCCATTACTGGGCATCTACCCAGAAGAAAAAACACCATTTTTATCATAAGGACATTTGCACTGGACTGTTTATCTCAGCTCAATTAACAATTGCCAAACTGTGGAAAAAACCTAAATGCCCAGCAATCCAGGAATGGATTAACAAGTCATGGTATATGTATACCATGGAATACTATTCAACCACTAAAAAAGATGGAGACTTTACATCTTTTGTATTATCCTGGATGGAGTTGGAATACATTTGTCCTAGTAAAGCATCACAAAATTGGAGAAGCAAGAATCCAATGTACCCAATTGTGGTTCAAGGAAAATTGATGACCTAGTACATGGTGTGGGGTGGGGTAAGAGGGGAGTAGAAAGAGGGATGGAGGGAGTTGGGTGGGAGGGTCATGGTCCGTGACATACCTCTTGGAGGCAGGACACAATTATAAGAGGTACTTTACCTAACAAATGCAAGCAGTGTAAAAAAATTTTTTTTCTCATAAGAGATCCATTATCAACATAAAAAGAAAACAATCTGAAATAAGAACTAAACAATTACTAATGAAAGTCATATACATACCCGAGCAAGCACACACACACACACAAACACATACTCCTCTTATTAAAGGAAACATTAATAGCTATAAAGAGGCAAATTTCATTATGATATAAACAGCCTACATACCAAGTAGAAATAACTATATTCAATATAGATATATTTATCAACATTGCCCCTAATTTAACAGAACAAAAAGGGAAAGAAATACAAAGGAAAAAAGGCAATAGATGTGGGAACAACTTAACTGCCTACCCATTTCTACCCAACTCAGAAATGGGTTATAAGTTATAGCACATGTATCCCATGGAATACTCCTCAGCCATAAAATATGTGGTGACTTTTCATTTTTTTTTTCTAATGTGAATAGAATTGAAACACATTCTTCTTAGTAAAGAATCACATGAATGGAAAAGTAAATATCTATTGTACTCAATACTAGTAAGAAGCCAACAGATCTAATTCACACCTACTTAGGGAAAACTCAATTCAATTTAAGTATCCAAGTAAGGGTGACGGGGGAGAAGAGACAAAAGGGGACAATGGTTTGCTCCTACTAAATGGGCACAATGTCGGGGTGTGTGGCACACCTTTGGGGTGTGGGACATAACTACCAGGGGGACCCTACCTAACAAATTCAAGTATCATGTTCTAGTTGTTTGTACCCTCACAAATATTTTTTAAAGGAATAAGACTATTAAAGCAGATAAAATTAAAAGAAGTGTATATCAAAATTGTCAGTACATGTGCCATAAATGCCTTCACTCATCCAGTGAATTTTTTCCCCCTTGTAGTATAGTTGCAGAAACTGAAATTAAGGTGACACATCAGGGCAATCAAATTTATGATACTTCCTTCTGTTTTAGTGTACTTAAGTTCATATGTTAATGCCAGTATTTTTCTTAAAATATGTATTGTTTTGCCTCATGTAGGTCCTTGTTATTTAAAATTGTTTTACATACAGTGTAACTTAAAGTTCATTTTATTATTATTATTATGTGAACAAGTTGCAGTAGAAGTATTTTTTGATTAACCCACCCTTTTACTTGATGTGCAATACCCTCAGTAACATATATTACATTTTGATGCATATTTGGTTTGTGGCTGGGTTCTGTTTTCCTTTTTTTTGTCTATACATGTGCCTTATGTTCTAACCTCATATAGTAAGCCTTGAAAAATAGTAGAAAATTTCTCCTTTATTGCCATTCATCATATAAGTTTGAATGATCTTAGTGTTTATAAATTTTAGAAAATAGTTTCATTTCTCTGAACAACTCTCATTTCCTCTTTAACCATAGACAATATAGTTGTCAATATCTTTAGATCTGAAATAAAATTCGGAAAAATATTTTTTGCCAATATAAAAATTGGCAAAATTTACTGCAAATATTTAACAGAAGAGATAATATGAATAGGAAATAGACATGAAAAAATTTCATTCTTACTAACATTCTCTATTACAATTCTATAGAGATGTTATTGTATACTTCTTATAAAGTTTGATTTCTTTCTTCTAAATATTAGTATACTCAATCCAGGTTAATACAAATGATGTAAAGTAACAAATTCTTCTTAGTAAAGTATCACAAGAATGGAGAAGCAAAAATCCAATGTACTCAATTCAGATATGAAGGTAGTAGATTATCTAATACAAGGTGGGGGTAGAGGAATGAGGGATGGGGAGAGGGGAAGAAGGGAGGGGGCTGGGGATTGTGGTGTATGGCACACATGTTGGGGATGGAACACAATTATAATTTACTTAACAAAAGCAATCAGTGTGACATAATTCTCTATATCCTCAATGAATAGCAAACAATACCAGAAAATATTAGTATACTTCTTTTGCATGGTTGTGAGGATGATAAGTAATACTTCATTAAATAATTAATAATTTACTTCCATTGTCACAGCCAGTTTTCACTGCTCTATCCGGTTTTGTTTGTTGAAGTGTCTATCCATCTCCCTTATTGACCTACAAATAACTTCTACTGTATCACCCAATTTGATTGTGTAGATTGAAGAGAATTTGACTTGTATTAACCAATTTTTTTCATATTATGTATTCGTTTTAGTATTTCATCAAAGAAAATGTATGGGGCCAGGTGCAGTGGCTCACACCTGTAATCCCAGCACTCTGGGAGGCTGTGGCAGATGGATTCCCTGAGCTCATAGGTATGAGATCAGCCTGAGCCAGAGAGAGACCTCATCTCTAAAAATAGCCAGGCGTTGTGGCAGGAAACTGTAGTCCCAGCTACTTGTGAGGCTTAGGCAAGATTGAGCACTAGAGTTTGAGGTTGCCATGAGCTATGATGTCAAGCACTCTATCAGGGGTGACAAAATGATGAGACTTTATCTCAAAAAAAAAAAACAAAAAAAAAAAGAGAGAAACAAAGACAATATACATCCTTGCATGTTTGATAATGATACGTACACTCCAAATGTATTGCACTGACTGTTTATATAGTCAAATACCAAATGCTCCTTTTTTTTTCACGGAGCTTACATTATTACAGTTCAAAATTCTTTTATTTGTATTTTATACTGAGCATTTTTTAAAGTAAATCATAGCTGTGTACATTAATGCAATCATGGGGTAAAATGCGCTGGTTTTATATATAATTTGAAATATTTTCATCAAACTGGTTAACGTAGCGCTCACGGCATTTTCTTAGTTATTGTGTTAAGACATTTATACTCTGCATCTAGTAAATTTCACATGGTACCCTTATAAGATGCACCATAGGTGTGGTCCCACCAATTACTCTCCCTCCACCCATCTTCTCCCCTCCCCCACAATTTTTTTAAACATCTTTTAAATTACTGATTTCTTTCATCCATTTATTAAAGTATTTCGAAGATAGATCTGCTCATAGTCTTTTTCATGGTGTTTTTATTTTGAACATATTTTATTAGTTGAATAAAAGGTTTCAATTAGTTAATAACCTTGATAAAATTTACTTTCTTTTAATAGAAATTGACTTTTTTATCACTATAACAGTTTTTTGCTTTCAAGTGTATTTTGTTACTAATTATTTGCATCATATTTCTTTAGGTTGAATTGTCTATTTTTAATTCTATTCTTTATTTTGAAACTCTGTCTTTATATCACAAATATGCCTACTACAAGTAGCATAAAAATGATTTCTTTTAATTCCATTCCAGTATGGTATATAATATTTTTAATAGAGGGATATATTTAGTTTATGCCTTTGTGGTTAGTAAAATGTATTATTGTACTGTATTATATGGTTTAAATTTGTTGCTTGTCAGTTGTTGCTATTGCTGTTGTGATGATGCTTTTATCGACCTGTCAAACTTGACAGGGCAATGACTCAAGATGTCTAAAATCCAAAACTGTGATGCCTGACAAGCCAACGAACAGAAATATGAGGAGGCTGGTTAAATTAAATGTTAATATTTTAATTAAATATAGAAAGTATAGTGTGATTCAATTTTAATAAATTTTATCCTGGCATCTAAAAAAAATGAGTAGGAACTAAGCACACACTGAGGGGGAAGGAACAGGGAAGAATGAAGAGATTCACAAAAATGCTGTGTCCTCAAGCCAAAGAAAGAACTTTTTTTTGAAAGAGTTGTCAATTATACCCAATGTTGAGTAAGTGGAGGAACGAGGGTTACACTTTGGATTTTGCAATATGGAAGACAGGAGTAACTGTAAAGTAGTGAAGTCAAGAGAGTTATTAGAGTAGGTTTCAAGAGTATAGAAAAGAACTAGTTGCCCATTGTGAATATAGCCAGTCTTTCATGGAGTTTTTCACTAAATAACATGGACTAATAGAGCTTTACTTGGAGAGGACTTCTGAATCAAGGGTTTTCCCTTTGCTTTGGTTGGATAATACTTTTTGAGTTAGGAAGTAAGGCATGATTTCAAGGACAATTATGAATTAGAGAGGAAAAAATGAGAATGCAGGAAAGAGGAAACATGATTCACAGAGTGATGTCTCAGAGTTAACCAGAAAGGACAGGGTGCAGGGCATCCATGGTGGGGTGGCCACAGACCCAGTAGGAAGAGTTCATTTATAGTAAACTGAAGGGAGACGGATTTACGGGTATTAATGCCCAGAGTAATAGTTATATTTAAAGATATGACTACAGGAAAATATGGAATCGCTTTTCTGATTGTTTTTATTGTATGAGTTAGAGAAGCAAGAGTATTTAATACAGTACCTGCAAGAAAATTAGAAGAGCTAAATTTAAGGAGAGAAAAATCTATAAAACAAAATATGCAGCAAAGCTGTGTAAAATGGCTAGAGCTCTTGGAGTTTCTTTTGAATAAACAAAGTTACTTTAATTTTTCTAGACTCTGATATTGAGATTGGGATATGAAATTAGTAAATCACATACATATAAACATACTATGTAAGAATAAAAAATAAAATCTAGTAAATATCATAACTGCCTCACCTAACTGCTAACTGCTCTTCGCCTAGAACCTCATAGGTTTTAATGGAGTTGACCACAGCTGATGACACCAATATGGGCCTAGATAGCAATGAGCCACTATGGATAAGCAGGTTCTTTTGCCACTTTAATTATAGAGAAATTTCATGTATTAAATATAATTTTTAAAGATAGCTAAAGGAAACCAGTTCCTAATGACTTAAAGCATTATTTATTCTAGCTCTTGGAAACATGAGTTTGGTATTTTGATGGAGATTGGTTTGAATCTGTAAGTCACTTTGGGTAGTGCAGGCATTTTAACAATGTCAATTCTACAGATTCATGAGGATGGTATGTTTTTTGACTTGTTTGTATCATCTGCTATTTGTTTCCTCAGTGGTTAGTAGGGTTTTTTGTAGTGACATTTTGCCTCCTTTGTTAAGTATATTCATAATTATTTTATTTTCTTTGTAACAATTATGAATGGTATTGAGTCTTTGATTGGAATCTGAGCTTGACTGTTGTTGCATAGGAAGGCGTCTGGTTTGTGGACATTAATTTTGTAATCTTAGACTATACTGAATTTATTTATAAATTCCAGGAGTCTTTTGGTGAAAGTTTTGCTGATTTCTACCTAAAAGATCATTTTATCTGCAAAAAAGTGATAGTTTGACCTCATCTTTCTCAATTTGGATACTCTGGGCCTAAATAGTCATGAGCCAATATGAATAAGAAGGTTCCTTAATTTCCTTCTCTTGTGTGACTGCTCTGTCCAAGACTTGAATTGTTGAATTGAAGTCAGAACAGTGGCCATCTATGTTGTGCTCCGGTTCTTATTACGAATGCTCTCAACTTTTCTACATTCTACTTTAACATTCAGTACAATGTTGGCTCTGGGTTTGTCATATATAGTTTTCATAATTTTGACATATGTTCCTTCCATGCCTAGTTTCCTGAGAGTTTTTACCATGAAATGGTGCTAAATTTTTTTAAATGCTTATTTTGCATCTATTGGGATGATCATATAATACTTATTTTTGTTTTTTTAATGGGGTGAACCATATATATTGATTTACATATGTTGAATCATCCTTGTATTCTGGCAATGAAATCCACTTGATAATGGTGGGTTATTATTAATTTTTTCCCTTTCTGCAGTTTTTTGGCTGGAGCTGGGTTTGAACCCATCACCCTCGGCGTATGGGGCAGGCGCCACACTCCTTGAGCCACAGGAACTGCCTTGTGTTATTATCTTTTCATATGCTGTGTAATTAGGTGCTAGTATTTAATTGAGGATTTTAGTACTATTGTGTCCTTTCCCAGCTTTAGTATCAAAGCAATATTACGTTTGTACAATGAATTGTGAAGGATTCTTTCCTTCGCAATATTAAGAATGATTTCCACAGAATGGACATCAACTCCTCTTTTGTCGGTCTAATAAAATTTATCTGTAAATCCATCTGGTATAGATCTTGTCCAAGGATTTTTCATGTAGAATGAAGAATTAGCTCAAAGAACCAAAACAATATTAAGCAAAAGAACAAATTAGGAGGTTTCATTACCAGACTTCAAACTATACTACAAGGCTGTAGTCAACCAAATCAACATGGTATTGGCACAAAAATAAAGACATCAACTAATTTAAGAGAACAGAGTGCCCACATATAAAACCATCCACATACTGCCAACTCATCTTTGAAAATGTAGAGAATAATATATGCTGTGAAGAAGACACCCTATTCAATAAATGGTACTAGGGAAATTTGAGAGTTGCATGCAGAAGAAGGAAATAGTGAAACATATTTCACGTCTTAAGAAAATTAATTCAGAATGTATAAAGTACATAAATGGAAGGCTTGAAACTATAAAAATTCTAGGAGGAAATATTGCAAAAGCTCTTATAGATATTGGTATAGGCAAAGAAATTATGAAGACAATGTCTAATGCAATCACAGAAATAACAGAAATGAATAATTGGGACTTAATTAAACTACAATGATTCTGATCAATGAATGAAATAATTAATAAAGAAAATAGCCTATAGAATGAGAAAAAATATTCACAATATATCTAATAAAAGACTAATAATCGGAATCTATAGAGAATTCCAGCAAATCATCAAGAAGAAAATCAAATAACCCCATTAAAAAGTATGCAAAAGACACGAATAGCAGCCTTTAAAAAGAAACTAGACAATGGTCAATAAATATATAAAAAACACATTCAGTGTCATTAATATCAATGAAATTATATCAGAATGAGATATAGGCCCTACTATAGGCCATTATCAGTCATCATGGCCTATGCTAAAGGTCTAAAAACAAACGTTGGCATGGATGCATGGAGAAAGGGACTGCAAATTAGCAAAATGTTTCTATGGAAAACAGTACAGAGATGCCTCTAATAATTAGAAGTCAATCTACTATTGATCCAACCATCCCATTACTGGGTATTTGCCCAAAGGAAAGTAAGTCATTTTATCTAACATACACTTGCATGAAATGTTTATCACAGAACAATTCACCAATACAAAAATGAGAAATCACCCCAAATGCCCATAGATTCATGAATGGATTAACAAACATGCCATGGAATATTACTCAACAATGGAGAGGATGACTTCATGCATTTTGCAACAATTTGGATGGAACTGGACAACACTATCTTAAGTGAAGTTTCTAAAGAATGGAACAATTAACACCATATGCATTCCCTATGAAATTGGATATAACTGATGAGCACACATTTTCATAGAAGGAAATAAAACTCAACAGAAATCAAACAAAGGGGAGTAATCTGTTACATGGCCATAGATAATATATATACACTTGTATATGTATTACATGTATATATAATACGTATATATACACACAAAACAATTTCGATAGAAATCCTATATAATAGATGAAGAAACCCTGTCAGGGTGATGGTCCTACTTAAAACCATGACTCAAATATTATAAAAGCAATCAATATAATCAAAAATATTTGTACCCCATAATACTTGAAAATAAGAATGACCTAAAGTAGAAACATTTTTAATGGCCATGCAACATGACAATCTATCTTCTCAGGATGTACATTAGGGTACACATATCCCAATTCAAAGGAAAAATAACAGAGAAATGAAGACAGAGACATAATAAAAACAAATTCAAAACGTAACGTATTATGAACTTTACAGGTATATGAGCAAGTAAATATCTTTTAAATCTGACAACAAATTGGATTAATTTCTTCATGTATTTTTGTTACTTGTAACTTAAAACATTCTAATAAATTCTGGTAGCCATTTCCAAGATGGCATTGATATTGCATCTTGGTATTCCTGTATGTACTAATGGCCTCATACATTTAAAAAGGTTGACCAGTTTAACACTAAAATATTGCAGAAGCAACACTGAATGATTCCTGATTCTGGGTGATAAAAAAATGGTGAGCTCAGCATTACCCCCTTAACTCATTCGTAGTCAACCAGCTCCTACTCGGATAGCCCTATACAGAAGTCCATGAAGTATAGAACTGAATTCTGCTGAAAACTAGCACCAACTTGCCAACTATGTGAGTGAGATGTTAAAAGTGTTTCCCAAGGCCCTGGACACACTTTGAAATAATTGAAGCCCCATCCAAAATCTGGATGATAATCCTACGAATGCTTCTGAATCTCAATAACCTGCTTAGAATGTTCCCTTCTTATTACCCTTAGAAATTATGTGAGGCACTTTTTTTTTAATTGATGTTTTAAGTCTTTATATTTGGAGTAATCCATTGCAGGGAAATAAATATGTATTGATACATAAATTGTGTGTGTATATATTATATGAATATATATGCACCCCTCTCTGTATATATGTATACACACAAAAAATTTTCAGAAGAGTATTTTATTTGATTATTTTATATTGGCTAAGTCAATATTAATTTCTTTGTATGTTTTTCTCTTTAGCTACTAAAAATATGCCGATTGGAATTTCTTTGTGTTGAGGGAAATTGCTAATACTAATACATCTGTGGAAGACAAATTGCATACATCAAAATAAACACATTGATAATAACAAAATAATGTGTAGAAGTTACAGGAACTTAAAAGCCCACACTCTACAGGGATGAATTTTTATGTTATTAGATACAGCTGCTAATGAAAAAAAACTCAAGATCAAAATTGAACCAGGAATATGTTTACAGAATCTAAATAACACTTGTTGTTGCTGAACAGTAAAATTATATTTGATATTTGTAGCTTCTAATTATTGAATATTTTTGCATGAGAGTTGGAAAAAAAGAATCAATGAATGAAGAATACATAATCATTGATTTGATTGATGTCTATGATCTTTATAGAGAAAAAGTGAAACAGAGACCTGAAGTGAGCATTTGCATCTATATGCATAACAAGGAATTGTTTTATATTTAGGTTTTTTTGTCAGAAGTAGTTTTCAGATACATTTTAGGTTTGAATAAAATAGCATCTCCTGAATTATGCTCCTTTGAATATACATATTTTGGGCAAGCAATGAATGACAGAGTTCTATTTTGGCAAATTGATAATTTGGAATGTATTTTTTCATTTAGGTCACAGAATGGGCAAAATGAGATATTTTACATTGATTGAGGAATAGAGAGTTTAGTGATCATTGTGTTATGTAGTGAGTGATGAAGATGTTGGGCAAATAAGATAGATACAGAAATGAGCATATAAATCTCACGTATCTGGCAAAATTGTATTAATGAAATTCTATGTACCTGGAAATTCACTTAGTATTTGAGAAAACTATGATTCGGATTCCAAATCTTGAGATGGTCACAACCTTTTAGAGGTGAAAAAATATTACATCTATAGCTAAGAGCTGTATTTAAAGCATGCATAAAGGTAGGTGGTAGCTGTAAAATTGTCTAAGAAATTGAAAACTATTTCATAGATGTACATTTTTAATAGTTCATACAAATAAATAGCTATTCATAAAGCAGAACAAATTGAAAATTGGGTACTGCGGGATGAAAGAATTTTAACATTATTGAAAATTTTGGCCAGTTTTGGGACTGTGACTAATGGTATGATACATGTTTTTCGCAGGATTAAGCTGAGAACAGAGAGGGTAGAGTCTGTGATGGAAATCCACTCATGTTGTTTGGGAAATTTATTTCTTAGGAAATCAGAAAATGTGTGTAGGTATCTGCAGGCATATGTGTCCCAGGGGATTGATACCAAGTGGCACATCAAATTCTGATTGGAAACTATGCTTCTTAACTTGTATTTCTCATGAGAATCTCACAGAGCAAAAGTCTTTAAGATTTAGCAATGATGAGGATCCTTTGGAGGGCCAGATAAAATCTAGGTTGTTGGGCTACAAGCCAGAGTTTCTGATTCAGTATATCTGGGGTGAAGCCTGAGGATCTTCATTACTATTTTCCCAGAGAACACACTTAGATAACTACTGGCATGAAATTTATAATACTGAGGCTTTTCCCCAAGAAATTTGAGTCTCAATATATTGAGATGAGCAGTAGCCATAGCACTCAGGTGACAATCAGTGTTAAAATTCAGATATAATGAATGAGCAATCACTTGGACACTTGTATGAATGATAAAGTATAGGGTACAGTGGCGGTTAACTTTACATATAACTTGGCTTGGCAGTGGGATGCAGAGATATTAATTATTCTAGGTGTTCCTGTGAAAGAGCTTTACATGAGATTAACATTTAAATTAGTAGATTATGGGGTAGAGCAGGCCATCTTTCGTATTGTTGGTGAGCTTCATCCAATCAATTTACTTAACCTTAAGTAGGAGAGAATTCTCTGACTTCTCAGTCTTAAAACTTGAACAGAAGCTCTTCCTATTTCTATGGCCTGCCAATCATTAGTCTCAAAGTGTAATATTGAGTCTATGTATTTTGGACATATCATATTTTATATCATAATCATATAAGCCAACTTTTAAAATACAATAGAACCTCTGTAAGTTGAATACCCCATGGGGTGTAACAAATTGGCCAACATATGGAGGTAGTTAACATAAGGAACGAGGCCTACTGTATTGATAGACACATGTGGGGCATGTTAGGTCTATGAACATTAGGTCAACTTAAGGAGGTGGTCAATGATGGAGGTTCTACTATATTATAGTAAATCTAGCCCTCTTTTCCTCACTCTATTGATCTATCTTTCTATATGCATATATATGTAGACACACACGTGCATATACCTGATTACTGTTTCTCAGGAGAATCTTAACTCATATGCAAATACAGGTATATTTGGAATCAGGACAGAATATGCAGGCAAGCCTTCACTCATCCTTCACCTCAAGATTGAATCCCAGCATTATCCTCTCTATGAAACCTTCACTGATCCTCTTAGACAAATTAAACTACAATGGACTTGTGTTCCTTCAGTTACTCAAAAATCCTGTTGCCACAGTAATTTTCCATAGTGCAATTTATCTGCTTACCTTGTCTTATGCAGTAGATTCCTAAATACCTTAAAGGCAAAATAATATCTTCACTATTTTTAGTGTCCAAAATGCCACATTGCTTATCAATTATGTGTGAGTTAATGAAAACATGGTTTAGGATACACATGTTAATGTAGATCATATCAAAGTATAGGAATAATACCTAAGAAAAATAGAAATTTCGGAGAAAAAGAAAGGAACTATAGGTTGGTGCCTGTGGCTCATCCAGTAGGGCACCGGTCCCATATACTGAAGGTGGCGGGTTCAAACCCAGCCTGGGCCAAATTGCAAAACAGAAAAATAGCCAGGCATGTGGCAGGCGCCTGTAGTCCCAGCTACTCGGGAGACTGAGGCAAGAGAATTGCCTAAGCCCGGGAGTTGGAGGTTGCTGTGAGCTGTGTGAGACTATAAGCACTCTACCGTGGACGATAAAGTGAGACTCTGTCTCTACAAAAAAAAAATAATAATAATAATAATAAGGTTCAAAATGTTCTTATTGGATTTGGCTATCAGGTAATCACCGATGACCATATTGGCAAATCCTAAAGAACAATGGGGATAGTAATACAAGGGAAGAATAAAATGAAGATTGAACCATAGCATGTAAGTTTGAAAGAAAGTTTAGCATTGAGCAAAATTCCTAGAGCTACGAAGTAAGAGCCCAGAACTGCTGATACATGATTTCATTTGTGAGGCCTTACTAGAGCAGCAGTAAAGATAAAATCTAGGTTGTTTTCTATTTAGAGCTGTGATTAAACAAAGACTGGGTTCCTTTCTTTGAACTTCAGGGAAATGAGATTCTGAACACTATTTATTTGTGACATGTGACTGGATAAGTTTCTGAGAACATGGTATTAGAACTCCTTTGATTAGAAATTTGGCAAAACTCAGAATTATATCACCCAATAATAAACTACTGAGGAGGATCAGGCTAGAAGCAACTATTCAAATACAAAGAGCTAAATTGGCCATTCTTCGAGAGACTGCTTCTACATTTACTTGAACTATGTAGAGTGACATGAAGAGGCTAATAGCTGCTAGTAGAAGACAAGAGGCTACTTTTATCAAGTCTTTGATGTGTGATCGTGCTTACCGACATACAACCCTGTTTGCACACAAGCCATGTGTATTGCCACATACCCCAATGAAGAAATTATTCCTTCTCGGTTAGCATTTAATAGACCAATCCTTGTGCCACTGCCATCAGTGCCATACAAAATTAACCGCTTTAGTGGGGTAAAGTCAAGAGCTAGCCGATATAATACAGTAATAATGTGAGACACAATCCAGGATTTATTTAAAGGAAAAATAATCAACAATATAGATGTTATCATTCTCACAACTATCGTGGTAAAGAAAAAGTTCCAGTGAACTCCATATTCTCTTACATGTTCCTGAAAGTCTATGGATTTTACAATGACTAATCATCCAATTTGTAAGCATCTTACCAGAACAGCAGTCCCCAACCTCTCAGGAGCAAGGACCAGCTTTATGGAAGACAGTTTTTCCATGGGCTGGTGGCACAGAGAAGCTTGGACAGTGGACAGAGCTCTGGAGAACAGTTGTAAATACAGATGAAGCTGCTTTGTTGGATGACCCACCACCCATTCATCTCCTGCTGGGTGGCCAGTTCTTAAGTTTCATGCAAGATAATTTTTCCAGGGCGGGTGATGGTGGAGGTGGGAGAGGTGGAGTTTTGCCACCAGTCTCCTAACAGGACACGGACTAGGCCATGGACTGGTCTGAGGTCTGGGAATTGAATACCACAGAAGTAGGGAAATCAGTTGAAACCCACATGAACTTCTGACCTTACACAAATCACATGGTCATTTGTTACATAGCAATAGAAATGCAATATGAGTTACTAATAATATGAGATACTAGCTGTATCATGGATTACATGGAGGGAAGATAGGATTCTCTTTACAATTGTAAAAACAAATTTACTTTACAATACAGCATTTGAAAATAAGTAATAAGCCTTAGTTAGGGAAAATACTTGACAAATGAATGCATTGGCCTAATAAACTCCAGCCTCCCTGCAAAGCCATGACGGAGTGAGCCAAGATCTAAGAATCAGATTATTTAGATTCATATCGTATTTGAGCTTAAGTTTCTTTATCAAATGATAATTAAATGTCATTTATATTTCATAGATATTTTTGTTAGGATGATATGGCTTTAAAAGTATGCCATACAAAATGCAAGATAGCTAATAATTATGTTTGGCAGCAGCAGTAAAAGTATCAGCCCAGACCGATGTTTTCTGCCTTTTCCATGTGACTGGAAGGCCAAATAAAAACTCTGACCTGGAAACACAGCATTGAATAGGTCAGAGTCAAGCACCACGTAATTACCAGCTACACTGAGCCCAGGTGCTCTTCAGCTGTGACATCTTATATTCCCACACTGAGCCTCTGACACAAGGACTGTTCTCTAAGAGGAAGCAGCATTGATTTTTTTTTTTTTTCTTAGCAGAGAGATAATTTTGCCATTATTAGCTCTTTAATCCTGATGCATTGCCTCACCTGCCTGCAGGGGACATCTTTCTCTTAGTTGCTCTAACACTCAGGGAGACAAAAAAACCCAAACAAACAAAAAACTTTCAAACATTAATTACTAATTGTCATTTCACAGAAAACCTAGCTCTTCAGAAATTGTTACATGTGAAATGTTTTTAAAATGTGATTTGGTAAAGTATTAAATACATTTTTAATGTAGACTGTATCAGAAAATATTTTGATAATATGGCTGATATTGAGGTGTGGTTACAAACAATCATACGTGGAAGGGCTCCTGACGATATTAACAGGTAATTAGTCCAGGCAGCCAATGCGTACATGTGCAGTGTTTTAAATAGAATATCCCCTCATGACTATAACATCTTAACTAGTGCTCATTCTTTCTAGACCCTTGTTTATGATTAAGATTCAATTATATTTTAGCAATGGTCATTGAGGTAATTTTCAAGGTTTTATAGTCACTATTTAACACTTAAAATATACAATTTACTGTACTCTTTTTCTTAGTAGAGATTTACTCAATCCCCCTAAGAAATATTAGCACATGGTTAAAAAAAAAGAGAGAGAGAGAAAGAAAGAAAGCTTTATCTATAATTAGGATGCTACTTTAGTGAAAATAGCCATTTCCTTTGATAATGACTGTAGACAGTATAATTTTCATGGTAAACTTGTACTCATGTGTATTCACAAATTAGTTTCTACCTGATGCAAATATTAATTAGAACAAGATACTGAATCATAACTAATTGAAAGTACAGCTTTCCATTGAAATAACTGTGGAGTTGATTTTCTTTTCTGATTTCTCTTTTCTGCTCAGTGTTCTCATCAATGTTTTCTTGGATAAAGTAACCCTTTATTCCTTTCTTTTTTTCCAACTGAAAGTATAATAAGTCATTAAAACACAATAGCCATTTACTTGCCCTCAAGTGATTAAGTAGGCATAAATAAATGTATACCTAGTCTGGCTATTTTGAAAATACGAACAAACGACAATGATCATGAATTAACCCACTCATGGATTCTTTATAACACCCTCTCAAAAGTAATTAGTTAATGCTTACTTAAACAATATCATGCTGATAACATAATCTAAATAGGAGCCATCATGGCTAATTTTGCAGGTGTCAAAACCACAAGATACATGGATAGAATAGAAAAGATGAGGGTAGCCTGATGATTCCTATGTAACAAAAAACAGTATAAAAGTACTCAAACCACAAGTTGTTATCACCTCACAATCATAAGAAGAGCTATAATCAAAAAGACAGAGAGTAACATATGTTGGTGAGAATAGGAGATATTGAAAACCTGGGAAGATAAAACGGTACAGTCTCTTTGGGAAATAGTCTGGCACTTCCTCAGATGACTGAACATAAAGTTACTACATACGATACAGAAATCTCACTCCTTGCTGTATACCCCAGAGAAATGAGAACATTTCCATCTAAAATACTTCCACACTAATTCTCATAGCGACATTATTCATGTTAGGTAAAAGGTACAAACAACACAAATGTCTTTCAAGTGATGAATGGAAAAATAAACTGTAGGATTTCCATACGATGGAATAGTTGTTGGCAATAGAAAGGAATGAAGTACTGAGGACTCAGACTATAATATTGATGTACCTTGAAAATATAACGCTGTCAAATAAATTAGTCACAAAAAGACATACATTATGTGATTCTTTTCTATAAAATACCAGTAATAGGCAAATCTATAGAGAAAAAGTAGGTTCATGGCTTCTTGACTTGGGTGGGTGCTAGTTGTGGCTGAGGACTAAGGGATGACAGACATTTCTGAAGCAAGAAAAATGTTTCTAAAATTGATTGTGATGATGGAAACACAGCTGTGTGAATATACTAGAAACTATGGAATTCTGCACTTTAAAAGGACAAGTTGTATCCTATGTGACTCAAATTCAAATGAATCTATTAAAAAAAATTGAGTATTCTGTATCTTCTGGAAATAAAAAAAAGAATATATTTTCACTTTGTGTAGAACAGTCCTTAATGTACTTTTGTTTCCTAATATATTTATGGTTCTCTCAAGATTGAAACCTTTCATAAATTCAAATATAATTTTTGTATACAATTCCAAAGTGGGACAATTGTTACCTTTGGTTTACTTCCCAATACACAAAGACAATCTTTACTGTTGTGACAGGTGATGCATTTTATTAAGGTTATACTCTAATTTCATTTACGCAAAAATCTCATTTACCTTTAAGAACTCCAAAATATTTCTCTCTCATTTAGACTTGGTTTTTATTGTTTTTGTTTTCCCTGAGCTTATGTATTTACCACAAGCAATATTCCACATGGAGGTGGAAAAAGAGTCTTACTCAACTTTGTGTCATAGATTTTTCTTGACCTGGTTGTTGACGTTTCAAGAGCTAGTCTTTTACTATAAGTTCTATTAGGTGTTAACTGATGATTAGACCGGATAAAACAAATGAAACCCAATTATATAGCTTCACTTCTTTTTTTATTCCACCTTTAAGGAACCCTTCTACCCATGTCTTGATGGCGTAAGTTGGAAATATACAGAAGAAAATCCAAATCCCACAGTTAGGATGAGAACCATATGTCCTTGACTCAGGAATGAGGACTAGTGTTCTGGGATGCCAATTTCTGATCACTATGCTGAAATAATAGTAGGAAAAATACATCAGATGTAATCACTGCATCTGACAAGGAGTCCTTACATCTCATATATGCTGTGCCCTCTGTTACACCCTGGCATCAAAAATAAAAAAGGGTCAGAGCCCTGCCCTCAAAGAAATCTCGGTATAGGCCTTCACCTACAAGTGACATCTTTTCCTTTGATACAAAAAGTAGTTTACCATTTTCTGAGGCGGCGACTGTGATGTTGTACCAAGGAGTTTCTTCTCTGTCAAGAACTTTAGTCGTCTTAATGGTTCCAGTATTGGCATCAATGTTGAAAAATCTTTCATCTTGAGCATTGTAGTTGATAAAGTATCTAGATAATAAGAAAGATAAATATTATTTTTATTTGATGGTGTAATAAAAAAAAATCTGAACCAAGGGAGGTATATATAAAATGTATTAATATATCTAAATATGTATTTTAATTCTGTATTTGAATCTTGATTTTCATGGTACCTTTATATTTTTAGCACTTACATCAAATACTCCTTTCTGTTAGACCTTAATTGTTTTTTTAATCATGTTTTTATAAATACATAATAGTTACATATATTTTGTAGTATACATGCTAAGTTTTCATTTTTTAAATTTATTTTTAGTTTGATTACTTATTCAAGAAAAGATTTCTCTGAGTAAAGTAGATAGTAGAAATACAGTAATGTCAAGATATAAAACGACATCTGGGAAGTCTATAGTATATTTAAAGAAAAAAAAAACTTTAGTAAAAAATTCTCCTCATAATAAGTATACAAATTTCAGAATCATAGGCAATGTCGGAGAAGGATTTATCTTGCAATATTTTTTATAGCTCAGGTGATAAATAAAAAAAAACCACTTATGTTTACTGCCATTGTATTTGTATCACCCTTGTTTATTCAAAAAAAATGAGATAAAAAATGAATTAAGGTATGGTGAATTTTTTTCTTTCTTTAACTCATGTAATTTTGCAAGATTCTCTACACATGCAAATTAAGTTGGACCTCCAGCTCAATTGGTAATGGAATGAGTTGAAAATGTTGTTGTCCATTTTGGGGCCTAATATTCATGACACTTTACATGTTTCCTCTTATGCTTTGCCTCTGCCATGGGAACAACATTCCCAAGCTAATCCACTTGTCCCAGCAGAAGGTCTTAGAGACTCACACGGGGCTGTTGTCTCAGGTAAGGCTCCGTACCCTAGAGCAGAGCTGCCTTGTAACTGTGCAGGTGCACAGTTAAATGGGCCAGAGAGAAGCAGAGCAGGCAGGCAAAAGCCAGCCAATTTCAGTGGGGCTTCAGCTAACCCCCCCGGCACACACACACACTGTAGCTATAAATAACTTTTTTTTTTTTTTTTTTTTGCGACAGAATCTCACTTTGTCACACTTGGTAGAGTGCCATGGCGTCATAGTTCACAGTGACCTCAAGCTCCTGGGCTCAGATGATCTTGTCTCAGCCTTCCGTGTAGCTGGGACTATAGATGCTAACCACAACACCTGGCTATTTTTAGAGATGGGTTCTTGCTCTTGTTCAGGCCCATCTTGAACTCCTGAGCTCAGGCAATCACCCGCCTCAGACTCCCAGAGTGCTAGGATTACCAGCCTGAGCCACCATGCCTGGCTAAATCAAATTTTTTCTACCTCTACGTTTTGGGGTTAAGTGTTATTCAGTGATAAGTAATCAACATGCATGTGTAAACATAGCAAACAATTACCATATGTTCTGGAACAATTCTACATTATTTCAGAACTATTTAAAGATAGAAATATTCTTTTTCCCTTAACACTAATTCTTTTTCCTCTTTTTAAATTTCAGAGAAAACACCACTTCCTCTAGACCAGAAAGGTAAAGGAATTGATGATGAGAACAGTGCTAGGAGAAGAACATTTGCGACTGAGAAACCAAAGGGTGAAAATCCAGATTAAACAGAAAAGTGGTTTAAAAACTAATATATGTCAATGTGGCTGTGCAAGTGGGTGAGGCAGATGGCCGGGAGTTGGGACAAGAAAGCCCCATAGCTAGAACATGAAAAAAGAGTTTTTACTCTTATAAAAGCAATGAGAATAATGTTAAATAAAGGAAATAACAGATCTATTTAATTCTGAAAAAATCACAGTTTCTACCTTAATCTTGGATTACAGAAAATTTACAATAATTTAGAAAATCAATGGTGTCATCTGGGACAAAAATGGAAAAATAGAAGGAAACAGAAAAAAGAAACTGTGTAAAGCAGTCACATAAGTTAGGTACAACTTACAGAACGTTTTGTTGGAGTGGCAATGGTAAAAGGGAGAGATCATGGAAGACTCATTTGTGGATGTGCATGTGTATGTGTATATTTGTGCAGCTTGATCTGCTAGGCAATTGATAGGCCCATTTACTGAGATGAAAAAAAAGAGCTAGGGAGAACAGTTTGGGAGAAATTATTTTTTACATATTATTTCTTAGATGCCCATTAGAAAAACATGTGCAATAAAAAGCAGAGACCAAATATGTGTGAAATGCAAGTATGTTTTTCTGAACAGGAAATACAAATTAAAGGTAGATTAGCATAAATTTAAGGTAATCATAATAGTATAATCTCATCTGGGAGAATCATAAGGAAAAAGAAGAGAAAAGATTTGATCATGAAAGCACCTTATACATTATGCTATGAGAGGCATGGGGTTTTACCGCAATTACTTACACCCTATTCTAGAAAATATGATGAATATTGAGTCTCTAAAGCCTATTCAGTTTAGAGTAGTTCACCTTCTGCATGATAGAGGGAAAAAGTGGGGCCAAGCACAGGGGCTAACGACGGTAATCCTAGAACTTTGGGAGACCAAGGTAGCAGGATTGTTTGAGATCAGAAGTTCCAGAAAGTTCTAAGTAAGAGCAAAACCTGTCTCTACAAAAATTAGAAAATTAGCAGGGCATGGTAGAGGGTGCCTATATTCTCAACTACTTGGGAAGCTGAAGCAAGAGGATCACTTGATCCCAGGTGTCTGAGGTTACAGTGAGCTAAGATGACCCCCCTGCACTATATGGTAGAAGGGACGAGAGAACAAGACCCTGTCTAGAGAAAGAAAAGGAAAGAGAGACAGGGAGAGATGGGGGAGAAGAGAGGGAGAGAGAGAGGGAAAAAGAGAGAGTGTGTGCACCAAAGGAGAGGAGTGGTCCAAGGAAGGAGAAAAACTGGCAGTGTGAAATTGCATGGAACCAAGAAACAAAGTTGTGGAAGAACTTGACAAACAGTGAATTAATTTCAGAGGCTGAGAGAGGGTAGGAAGGGTTGATTCAATTGGACGAGATGGGCAGTATTAGTTAACCTGTTATCTTGACAAAAGTAATTTCTTTGAAATAGCAAAGGATTGGAGTTTAATGACTGGACACAACAGTATATTGAATATGGATATATAAAGCCAAGGAGTAGTGACAACTGATTGATACCTTTTCCTAACTGCAGTTCAGACAAAAGGCACATTACTTCACTGGAGAAGTGATTCAAATAAATTATTTATTTTCTGATATGGGAAATATGAATCATTGTCTTTGCTGAAGGAATAATCCTTTTGAAGGTGAGGAGTATCTAAAATGGTAAAAACTCATGAAAAGGTGACCAGGATTGGATTCCAGAGCACAAATATAGTGATTTTCCGTCTAATACAACAAGGACTTTCTTCCCTTTTAGCCTTAGAAAATGATATAAAGCTGGGTAGAGATTTGGAATAGATGTTTGTAGTTATTCACCTACTATAAAACTCATCATATTTTCTAGAATGAAGTTCAAGTGTAATTGCAACAAAACCCCAGACCTCTCACAGGTAAAATGTGTTAAAAAGATAAGCAGAACATATTTCTTTTTTTTTTGTTTTGTTTTGTTTTTTTTTTAAGCAGAACATATTTCTAAGGTGCAAAATCTTCTAACAACCTGTGAGTACATGCATAAACATGGCAGAAGGTATTAATAGCACCAGGATAAAGGAGACTATGGAGCACTCAAGGAAATCTAAAAGCTAATCAGTTAAAAAATGGCACCTAAGAAGGGACAGCACACATCACTTGTAATTGTGTAATCAAAACATGGAATTGGACTATTGTACCTTCATTGCTCTGATAATAATTATAAATTAATTGAAGCAAGTTCAACATGAAAAGCGATTTAAAGAATAAAAGGCACAGGTATACAGCAAATCTTAGAGATACTAAATCCAAACACTGCAGAATAATAAGAAAGGTGTAAGTCACTGCTTTTCCCAAAGTATGAACCCATGCTACACTGAAGCGATTATACTTTCTTTGAATTGAGGTTATACCAGAAAAAAAAAATCTTCTCATATATCTTCCTCTCCTTCCCCACAGGCTTGATGCTAAGGATGGGTATTGAACTGCCTTGGAGATACTGGAAGTCTTGTCACACGAAAAGATAACATCCTTTAAAATATAATCAACAGGTATCCTGCCTGTTTTATCATCTAAAGTTAAATTAATCTCTCATTAAACACTGAAAGCTCTGACTTAACTAACATACAATTAATTCAAGTAACAACAACAAAACAGTTGTATTCCCTGACATTATCAAAATAACTTTACAAAAAGACATTGTTGATGTTGGATTACTCTAAGAAAATTGCTCTCTATATCTAAAACTTCGAAGACTTAAAATTGGAACATATATTCAACCTCAAAATTTCTTGCAGCACCTCTCAGAAAAACTCAGATTACACTGCTACCAATATACCCCTACCAAATATGGCAGAATAGTACGTCATTTAGGGAGATGAAGCACTTCAGAGCCCTAATTCTGGAGAAAAATGAGCCTTTTTTCTAAAAATAAGTCATCTTTTTGCAGAGTCATAGCCTCTCTGTCTGGCTAAGTGAGATTAGTAATTATACCTTTTGAGTTAATAAAACTTTTTATTTAGATTGAAAAATAAAACCCATGTTAAAATTGTGTAAAAGCGGTTGACATGGTGCTAGGCATCCATCTTCACACTACGCTAGTTCCTTTCTTAGAAGTTTCTTACTCAACCTGGCTCTCTAGGGAAATCAACAACATAAGGGCTGGATATTGAAGGACGCTTGGATCCAAAGAATCTTATTCATGAAATTGCAATTGAATTTTGACTCAAGTAGAACTAAATAGTTATGCTTACATACCCTTGGATTTCTGCCTAGACGTGGAAATAAAAACTCAGAAAAAGTAGATTCGTGATAGAAAATAAACCATTCAAAACTATTTTAGAAATAAATGTACAATCATTCTAACGTAAGTTGGATAAAATTAAGACATGCCAAAGGCCCATCAAAATTTATGAAACAAATAATTTAAAAATAAATGAGATATTATCAGTGAGTTACTTTTCAAACAATTTTCACAATAAAATGTTTCATATTCTGTTTCAAAATCTGCTTCATGACCATATCTCTTGTATACACTTACAAAGTGAACAATCTTATTGTTATGTATTTAGACTGTATCGATATTGAGGGTTTATCTTGCAAATGCTAATATTAATTTCACATATTTGCAGTTACCTACCAAGTCAAAAATCAAGTAAATTTTCCTAGGTGACATATATCCTAAAAATGAGGTTAATGATTAAATCTGTTGGCATTTCAGATTTTTTTAAAATTCTAATTCACAGATATCAAAAATGAGACAGAAAAAATTGAGGCTTGAGGGAACATAGCCAGATAACACATACAAAATATACTTCAAATTCTACTTTTCCCCTTAATATAAATTTCTGTGTATTGGAATTATATGTGAGGCAGAGAGAAAATGCCAAATACATGTAAGTTATTTATAAATGTGGTCTAATAGGTAATACAAGGTAATATTTATAGGGCACCTGCCATGCGCTAAATAGTACTCTACATATTATTTCATTAAATACACAAAAGAACTGTGTGAAATAGTTACTGTTATTAGCCGCATTTTAGAAGGGAGGAAATGCAGAGATAGAGTAATGGGGAGTATTGCTGAACATCAAGGAGATGAATATGCAAGAAATTACCATATGATCTAGGTCCACTGCATAATATTTGTTAGCTCCTTTTAAAAAGAAGAAATATTTAGGGCCTTACCCATTAATTTTAAAAAAAGATCATTTGAAAGAGTACAAGGAAGGAATAAGATGTTAAAAAGAGAGGGAAGAAACAGAATGATCTGAGACATTATTCATACTGAGTACAGTAGTTTATTTTTGGATACTTTGCAAATTAGTTAAGGAAAAAGAAAGAAAGAAAGGGAAGAAAAAAGAAAGGAAAGAAAGAAAAGAAAGGAAGGGAGGGAGGGAGGAAATGTAGGAAAGAAGGAAGGAAGGAAGGAAGGAAGGAAGGAAGGAAGGAAGGAAGGAAGGAAGGAAGGAAGGAGAAGGGAAGGGAAGGGAAGGGAAGGGACGGGAAGGGAAGAGAAAGGGAGGAAAAAGAAGGGAACGAGAAGAAAAGGGAGGGAA